>CANSZD010002927.1:2897500-3137500 GCA_947648045.1 Beta corolliflora
TCTTTCATTAAGAGTTACTCAAAGTTACCATGGAGGTTTTGCAACTTCACAAATTTTACCATACTATCACCTTTATACTCCATTTTCAGAATTTCACATGCTTCTTTTGCTCTCTTAGCAGTTGAAATTCGAGGGAAAATATCATCATCCACCGCCGATTGGATGAAGAACAATGCTTTTGCATCCCTCTTGCGATTTCACGCAATTTTGGGTCCGGTACCGTCAGTGGTTCCATTGGTTCTTCATATCCATTTTCGACCATATCCCACAACTCTTGGGATTTGAACATCGTTTGCATTTTGATGCTCCAAAGGTGATATTTTTCACCCTTGAAATTGGAATTGATGGCTGCAAATTTGAATTAGGACCATTGGTTGACATGCTCATTACTACTTGTATTTTAGTGCTCAATGACACTCAAGACTCAAATATCACGACTGTCTTTTTTTTAATGTATGTCTGGCTTAGGATCGAACCTGGATTAGTTAGGATACCATGTTGGTTTAAGGAGGATAAAAATATAGCAGCAGAAGGAAGCAAAACAAACTAAACTATTGAAACAACTCGCTGAATACTTTACTTCTATGAATAAAATGACAACAAACTTGCTTATTATATAGGCTACATACTAAACAACAAAAGCAACGTTAACTCCCTAAAAACAAGCAACTAATAGCTAGGATAGTGGTGATAGTGGTCCACTACTTTCTTAACACAACCTACCACTAACAACAAACTAGAAGATAATTTGACCAAGCCATAACAACTAATCCTAACTTCTAGGAACTCATAAACAATACCAACAGAAATTTAACTTTGAAAGAATATCTCAACACCTTCTATATATCCAATACATATAGAGAATTGTTGCAAATAATAACTATAATATATATGTATGTATGATTATGGATGATTACCTTCTCGACACATCCAATAGTTGTGTAACGACTATTTTCATCTTCGTAATGTATGTGCTTCATTGTAACCTCCAAAGCTTTCTTCCGAATCAATTTCTTTAGGGGCCAACGAGTGAGGAATGGCTCCATAAAGATGTGAAGAATATCCCACGCTACATCTTGAATTAGTGGATGAGGATAGTGTAGATCCTCCTGTTGTACGTGTAGCCATCGTAGTAGTTAGTGTAGGGTGTATCTGAGTTGTCTATGATCATGGATAAAATTAGTAAGATCTATACATATTTATATATATATATATATCTTACCGGTGAACACAAATGGCGAACTTTCTTCCAACTAATTTGCTCATAGGATTCATTATGGATTTCTTCTCGAAGTTGTTTAATGAGAGGTGTGATTGGGCCTATGAACCTCTTCCCATACAAGTAAGACATTGGCATATAAATCATTCGACAAAAGCAGACCATTTTTGCTGCACAACCGTTTTGAAGAAGGATTGGTCTTAATAATCACTATGTTAGACTAAACTTTACCTACTACACCTTATTTTTTAGGGACTAAAAAGTTCAACAACTTTGAATGTGAAATCACCTTAATATATAATAAAAATCATTAATATGTAAATTCATGTTGGATACTTCTTGACTTGTCATTTCAACATCACAACATTTTAATAATATCTGATCTACTAATATGCTACCAATAATATTAATGGTTAAAGATTTGTTTTTTAGGTCACCAAAAAGGAAATAAAACAAACGAGTTAATACCTGGATGAATTGGAAAAAAAGAAGGCATGAGCCAAAACTCGGGAGGCATTGGATTACTTCCAGACCAGTCAAACAAACCAAGTATCTGAAATAGTACGTCCGTAAAGAATAATGAATTATATACAAGTAATGGAATGGCATATGTTTCATAATAAACATATGAAAAAGGGCTACCAAATACTTCCTCAATCTCCCAATAGACTTTCCATTTCGCTTTTTTACATTTGTCAATGCATATTTTGTATAATTATTATCTTAAATTACATATTAGTAATAGTTATAAAAGTTTCATTTCGTAATGTACTCAATGAGATAAATCAAACAAAACCTCACATAACTATATATTTTTTTATATATTGAAAAAAAATTAAAAGAGTTTTATATAGTGTTAAAATCAGAAACGGGAAGTATATCGTGGGACGAAAAGAGTAGTTTGTCAAAAAACAAGAGAGATGCGGCTATGTTGACATGATTTTCACTTTTGTAGGCCAGAGTCCTTTTCCCCTCTCCAATTATGAAGTTTAGTAGTTTCATGTTAGACTTACAGAGAGCCATGCTTTTCCCCAATAAGGAATATGAGTAACGCCACCATGATCAAGGATCCATTTACGAGCTCTAGGGCATGCGTTATTATCACCTTCATCCGGTCCTACTCCAAGCATTCGCAAACAAATGTAATTAAGTGCGGTACAAAACATTGTGCTATGTCCTTCAATATGCAATCCCCAACCTCCATCATCATTCTGTGTAACAAGCCAACAAAAATAAGGTCTCATAATCTCATACTTTCTCCATTCTAAAGTAAATGAAATACTTATCAATTTTGGTCGTTTCAGAATAAACGAAGGTTACTTTATTTGGTATTCATTTCTCTTTATCTCTCTCCTCATCACATGGATCCCTCTTTTTATTATCTCTATCTTTCTCCTCTCCTAAATTCCCATATCAAAGCCATACGTTTCATTTAAAACATAACATAGGAAGTATATTTGTTTATTTTTATATTTATATATAAAATATGTATATTCACATAACTTCAAAAATATGTATAAATATCCTTCTCATTTACGCTGATTAATTGTAATTCACTCTTATAATTAATAAAATATAAAAAAACTCTTATAATTATTAAATAATAATTACTAATTTTTATGGTATAATAATTATTAACTGCTAGTCAGAAGGTAATTACCTACCGCTTGTCAATAGGTAATTATTAAATAAGCGGTCGGTAATTTGTAGTCACGAAATTAAAAGAAACTAATTGAAACCAACAACTAGAATAACCTGTGCAATGGTTTCAATTTTATTTAAACAATCCTTACAAATTGAAAAATCAAAATGTTAAATCAAAATAAGCTAGGAGATTGCAATTTTGAGAGAAAGTACAATATTAAGGACTTAGATAGAAATTAATTGAAAATCATATCTAGATCCCAAATATGAAAGGAAAAATAGAATATCCAACAGTTATGAATTCAAATATAAACCCTAGCAACACTAAAAAAACAGTTTTAGAGACGAATCTGTAATCCCCCATAATTTTATGAATTTTATAAATACATTTTAATGTATATTTATATATATTTTAGTATTTAAATAATTTATTTCTTAGTATATTGACTATTTAAGTAATCAAATATTTTATTTAGTCATACTTCGAAAATTATTTAATAGTTTAAACATCTTTGAGTTATAGTGTAAAGGATTTTAAAATGGGTTAAAGGAACCCAACTCAACTCACGTACCCAATCATTAATGATTTTTAAATCCCCAAACACATTTCCCTAAGTCCACAAGGGGTTACCTATATAAACCCAACAAAACCCAAAATTCCCACACATTAAACACTCACCCTAAATTTTCTCTCATCTCTTTCTTTTCTCTCTCCTCCCCCACGGCTCTCTCTCTCTTTCTTCTCTTCTCTCGGCCAGCCACGCCGGCTGCCACCACCGCCGGACCACCGGCCAGCAGCAGCAGCGCACCACCGCCGGCAACCCAGCCGCCTCTCTCTATCTTGGCCGTGCTTCCCCTCCTTCCTCTCTTTGGTTTATTTCTTTTCCTCGTCTATTTTATTTAATGTTAAGTTTATGTTTTTTTAAGGATTGATCTAATGATTTCATGATCAAAGTTTCTAGTTTAATGATTTAAATACAAATTTCAGATTATGTAATTTGTATAATAAAGTAATTAAATTTCAGATTTATTAATTATGTTTAAACTAGGGTTTTAAGTATCAAAGCATGGAGTTTTAGGGTTTTATGAGTTAGAAATTGTAGTACTATATTATAGTTTGTGAAAAATGAACACTATTATGTGTATGATTATGTTTAAGCATGTTTTAAAGGGTTTTAAACACATTATAAGTTGCTGGAATTTTTATTAGTATTCTTATGATGCAGTTTTAATTTCAAAGTATGGGTTTTTGAGAGTTTTAAATGACTAGTATGGTAGTACTATACTAGGAGACATTAATAGTTAGAGTTTTAATAATTAAAAAGGATTTTAAACTCTTTTAAAGAGGGTTTAAAATATTTTAAAGTTGCTGGAATTTTATTTGAGAATTGATTAGTGGTTGTATTGATATTTGGTAGGCGGAGAATTCTCTTTAGGCGACTTCTAAGGTTGTTGAAGTGGCCGTGCATATTGTCTACACAAGGTACGTACATACCTGTGTGTTAGTAGACTAGTATCATGTCCTAAGATTAGGATTGATGTAGTATCATGTATAGGGAACTATTTATGGTTCATATGTGATTTATATTCAAGTGGAATTCCATTTTTTATGCCGTTGTGTGAAGCATGTTGCTTATGTTGGTTATACTATGTTTGTATGGATGATTGATGCAAGCATATGGGATTGGGAACTTTATTTTATGGATTCACATGAGGGATTAATAAGTATGTTGTTATTGGATCATGAATTGGATCATGTGGTTCCCTTTGGATTATTTTATTTATTTTATGAGGACTGAGGGCCTTATTTGGTAAGTTGGTTATTCACCTATGAAAGGTTGGTTGATTGTTGACTTGGATCAACAAATAAATAATGGTTATGGAACTAATAATGGATTTATTCTTGGATTGTCAAGTTGTTGATTACCTTACCTAATCCTAAGATAAAAATGGAAGTATCATGTATCCTTGATGATTATATTGTTGTCTTACTTTGTGAGTCATAACAAGTAAATAATTTAATAATCACTTAAAGTGGAAAGTGAATAGCAATAAGTTTTAGACTTGTGCACGTCTGAAGTGTTCGACTAGTATGAGTTGGAGTACATGGTGGTAGCCCATGGCTTTTCATGGGACCGGATTGATCACCGTGTCCTATTTTATTTAATTAGTACCTCGATATTGTTGGTCATAGGAGTATGGAGTCGCGCCCGTAATTCGTCTTCTAAATTGAACACTGATTTGGTTTGGACAACTATTTCCATTGCCTATTCAATCTAAATTTAATTAACTTGTTGATTGTTGAGTTAAGTTCAGTAAAGTTAGTCTATCATGTTATTATAATATTATTTATCTTTGCTTTAATGTTTATTAGTATCATGTTAGGATTTATTTATTATTACGTAGTACTCAGTTTTGCTGATTACGTACTTTTGTGTGTATGTCGATCATGGTTGTGCCTTATTGATCCTTTGATGACCCATTTGGTGAGCAGTCTCTCAGGATCAATAGTGCATCGTCCATTTCAGGTTTGAAAATGATGCATCATGGGTTCGGGATTCGTGGAGAGCTTGTGTTAGCTTAATACTTTAATTTACTTTTAATTATGGTTTGAGTTTGACTTTATGTTGGTTTGACTTTAGTTTGGTTTTGAAGTTGACTTATGGTTGATTAAGTTATTATTTTCAAAGTTATTTATTATTTTCCGCTGCAAAATTCTAAATAAGCCGATAAGTTATCACACGGGCGATAATACTTTGATAATTCTCTAAGTTTTATATTAAAAAAGGTATTTTGAAAAATAGAGGATTGTCGGGGTGTTACAAAGTGGTATCTTGGAGCTTAGGTTTTTATTGGCCTTTCGTGCCAACCTTAAATTTTAGGCGCCTAGTTACTTAAAATGAATTTCATAGAAAACGAACTCCTACTTATTCGTTGTGCTTAAATCATTTTTTCGAAACATGTTTCAATTTCAAAAAGGATTCGAAAATATTTTTTTTAGGTTCGAAATTTTTATTTGGTTCGAAATTTTTTTTTAGGTCTGAATTTTTTTTAATTATTCTTTTCGGTTCTCACATTTTCGAAATTATATATTATTTATTATTTGTTTATTTTAGTACTCTTAGCTTATATTTTATTTTACTTTATTATTTTTTGTGAGAGATGGGTAGTATAGGAATGACATATAGGATAGAAATATTATATGTCTGCTTTTAAATATTTAGCTCAGCATGTTTATGTTTTCTTCCCTGCTTAACTGTTAAATGTTATTCCTAACTTTAAATTATTTGTTTATTCTTGTTTATTGTTTATTGTTGGGAATATATGCTAAGTGAGGGTATTATTTATTTCTAAATGTTGTATTCATCAGTTAAGGGACCCCTAGATATGACTGATAGAGAAGCTACTCGAGTAGGAAGCTACTCCAACCCAATTGTATTGAGTGATGATTAGTATGATGGAGAGTCTGATGGCGAGAGTTACACTAGCCTAGATATGGAAATGTGCCGTGTATTGCAAGTAGGCATCCTTGATAGCGATGATGAGGTTATTCAGGAGTTTGACCATGCTAGAGGGCAGACCCGAAAGGACATGTACAATGCTATTATGAGGACTGTTCTAGGTGGTGATAGTGATTCTGAGTCAGAAGAGGATAAGGACAATGAAGACTTTGAAGATGAGATGTTCACTCCAGAGAAGTACAAGGAAATTAAGGATAAGACTGATAATGTAACTCCATAGACTATTTATGTATGTTTTAAGATTAGTTGTTGGATAAGTATCCAAGTTACAATGGTTTAAATTTCTTTCTTTAGTATCTTTGCCTTTGTTAAAGAATAAGTTAGTTATTATGGATTGGAAAAATATTATCATCATCATTTTGAGGAATAAAAGTGATTATTTAGCTATTCAAGTTGAGTAAGAAATTATTTTAGTACGCGAATGGGGAAAATATTTTTATTTAGTCCTCATATATATTATTCATGTGAATGCTATTCATGAATGAGTATATGACTAATGATGGTTTATAGTGATTGAATTTGGCATTATTATAATTCCATTGAATGTTATTATGATGCGATCTTGTATGATCAAGCCGAATTGATGCCTTTATAGTAAATGGCAAGTAGTTGCGAATCAAAACCTAAAGTAGAGTTACGTTAAATTTCAGGTCGCGCGGTAGAACTGCCAACAACGATAACGCCTTAGCTTCTGCTATTTGCCTATTGGTAGAGAAATTGACTCAAGAAAGAGTTGAGCGTCCCGATCCCGCAAAGGACATGTTTGAAAGACTAGCTAAGATTAAACCACCGTACTTTAAGGGGCAAGCTGACCCTACCTTCTTAGAGAGTTGGATTAGGGAGTTTGGAAAGATTTTTGGGGCTGTAAATTGTCCTAAGGCTATGAAAGTAGGTCAAGCTGTGTTATATCTGAAAGATGAGGCTGACTTATGGTGGAAGGAAAATGGAGTTAGACTTAGTGTTGTGGAAGGGTTTAATTGGGATTCCTTTATTGCTGCTTTATAAAGAAAATTTTACCCTGCTTTTATGAGAAAACAAAAGGCTCAGGAGTTCATAAACCTTAGGATGGGGAGTATGACTATCTCTGAGTATTATAGCAAGTTCATAGCATTGTCTAGGTTTGCATCTGAGGTAGTAGCTACTGAAGAGCTAAAGGCTCAAAGATTTAAGCAAGGTTTGACTGAGGAAATCCAATTGGGGTTATGTGGTGAGACTTTTGCATCCCTAGATGTTGTTTATGGAAGAGCCGCCCATATTTATGGTCTTCAGTCGAGGCGTGACAAGAAGAATGTGTAGTGGGTGAGAAAAGAAAGGATTTCAATGCTGGAGGAAATCAGGGGAACTTTAAGAAGAATAGAAATGGGAATGGGAATTTCCAAGGAAGGAATGGTCAAAGCTTTAATAATAAGGGCCAGTCTGAGAGGAGTTACAACTGTAAGAAGTGTAACAAGAACCACCCTGGTAGAGACTGTAAAGGAGATCTAGTAATCTGTCAATACTGCCAAAAGAAGAGGCATAGAGAATTTGAGTGCTTCACCAAGCAAAGGAAAGAGCAGATTGGTAATGGGAGTGGTAATCAGGGAAGGTTTGGGTTCAACCAATCAGGCAACCAAGGGTAGAAGCCTATAGGGTCACAGAACAACCAAGGAAGCTACAGTAAGCCTGCTAGTGAAAGCAACAACAACAACCAGAGTAAAGCTCCGGGTAAGCTGTTCATGATGAGTCGCAATGAAGCTGAGAGATCTGCCGACGTAGTTTCTAGTACCTTTTCTATTAACTCCGTTCTCGTTAAAGCGTTATTTGATTCTGGGGCGACCTATTCGTTTATTTCGTCGTACGTTATTAAAAGTTTGGGGTTGGTAGACTTTGAAGTAATTGACCTGTCTATTAGTATACCTACTGGAGATGTCATAAGGTGTACCACGTTGTTTAGAGACTTGCCTCTGAAGATAGGCTACTGTGTTTTTCCTTCTAATTTGATAGAGTTTAATCTGGGAGACCTAGACGTTATTCTTGGGATGAATTGGTTAGGTTTCTATAAGGCCAAAATAGATTGTGAAGCTCAGAAGGTAGTGTTGAGAAGCCCTTTGGGGAAGCTGACTTCGTATCGACGTTTTGGGAAGCCTTAAGAACTTTGGGGTCATTTCTGCAATGCAAGTGAAGAAGTTGGTGAAGAAGGGATGTGAGTTGTTTTTCTGTAGTGTGCAAGATGTAAGTAAAGAGGTTGAATTGAAGATTGAGGACGTACCAATTGTGAATGAGTTTATGGACGTGTTTCCAAGTGAGATTTCTGGTATGCTGCCTAAAAGAGCCGTTGAGTTCACCATAGACTTAGTTCCTGATACTGCACCTATTTCTAAGGCACCATATAGAATGGCACCTCCTGAGATGAGCGAATTGAAGACACAGTTGCAAGAACTTTTGGATAAGGGTTTTATTAGGCCTAGTGCGTCGCCTTGGGGAGCTCCTATGTTGTTTGTGAAGAAGAAGGACGGAAGTATGAGATTGTGCATTAACTATAGGGAGTTGAACAATGTGACCATTAAGAATAAGTATCCTTTGCCTTGGATAGACGACCTGTTCGACCAGTTAAATGGAGCGAGTATGTTTTCGAAGATTGATTTGCGTTAGGGGTATCACCAGTTGAAGATAGCTGATAAGGATATACCTAAGACTGCGTTTAGGACGCGTTATGGTCATTATGAGTTTACTGTGATGCCGTTTGGACTGACCAATGCTCCGGCTGTATTTATGGATTTGATGAATAGGATATTCCATGAGTTCTTAGATAAGTTCGTTGTGGTGTTCATTGATGATATTTTGATCTATTCAAAGAGTGAAGAAGAGCATGATGAGCATTTGAGGATAATATTGGAGATGCTTAGGAAGAACCAATTGTATGCTAAGTTCTCTAAGTGTGAGTTCAGTTTGGAGAAAGTAGCATTTTTGGGTCATTAGGTGTCTAAAGAAGGAGTTTTTGTGGATCCTGCAAAGCTTCAAGCTGTTAGTGAGTGGCCAACTCCGATGAATAATGTGTCAGATATTAGGAGTTTTCTGGAATTAGCTGGCTATTATAAGAGATTTGTGAGAGATTTTTCGAAGATAGCAAGGCCAATGACTAATTTAATGAAGAAAGAGTCAAAATTTGAGTGGAGTGAGAAGTGCAAGGAAGCTTTTCAGATTTTGAAGGAGCCTTTGACCTCTGCACCTGTTTTAATCCTGCCTGACGGAAATGAGGGATTTGAGGTGTATAGTGATGCTTCGAAGAATGGTTTGGGATGTGTCCTGCAGCATAATGGAAAGGTGATCGCGTATGCATCGCGTCAGTTGAAACCGTATGAGTCTAATTATCCTACCCATGACCTTGAGTTAGCTGCTATTGTGTTTGCCTTGAAAAGTTGGAGACATTACCTATATGAGGCAACTTGCAAGATCTTTACCGACCATAAGAATTTGAAGTACATTTTCACCCAGAAGGATCTCAATATGAGGCAGAGGAGATGGCTAGAACTGGTCAAAGATTATGACCTACATATCCAGTATCATGAAGGGAAGACGAATGTAGTTACCGATGCTTTGAGTAGGAAATCAAGCCATCGCATGAATGCGTTGGTAGTTTCCGATGAATTGTGCCGAGATATGCAAAGGCTTAGCCTAGAAATTCTAAATCCTGGGGAGATTGAGGCAAGATTGAGTGCTTTGTCATTGGGGTTGTCAGTTTTCGATGAGATCAAAGAGGGTCAAGTTGGAGACGAGCACCTAGATAAGATTAAGGAGAAGATGAAGGTAGGCAAGGAAGTTGACTTTAAGATTCATGATGATGGAAGCTTGAGGTTCAAGGGAAGGTGGTGTGTACCACAAAAATGTGAAGAGCTTAAGAGAAGGCTTATGGATGAGGGGCATAATACTCTATATTCTGTGCACCCTGGGGGTGACAAGTTGTATAAGGATCTTAAGGAAATTTATTGGTGGCCGAATATGAAGCGTGAAGTCGCTAAGTTCGTGTCAAAGTGTCTAACCAGTCAAAAAGTAAAGATAGACCATAAGAGACCAGGTTCAATCCTTAGAAGTTCCTGGATGGAAGTGGGATTCTATATCCATGGATTTTGTGACTGCTTTGCCGAAGACGAGAAATGGTAATGATACTGTTTGGGTTATCGTGGACCGTCTGACGAAGTATGTCGTGTTCGTTCCGATCAAAGAGACATGTAAGAAGAAGCAACTTGCGAAGACATACATCAAGCATGTAGTAAGACTACATGGAGTCCCGACGGACATTATTTCAGATCGTGATTCGAGATTCCTCTCGAAATTTTGGCAAAAGGTCCAGTTGAATCTTGGAACAACGTTGAAGATGAGCACTGCTTTTCATCCTAAGACCGATGGTCAGACTGAAAAGACCAACCAGACTATGGAAAATATGTTGAGAGCGTACGCAATTGATTTCCAAGGTAGTTGGGAAGATCACTTGGACTTGATTGAGTTTTCGTATAACAATAATTACCATGCGAGTAATTAAATGGCTCCTTTTGAGGCATTGTATGGGAGGAAGTGTAGCATTTGCTGGAATGATTTTTGTGAAAATATAGTATTGGGGACGAAATTTATTGAAGAGAATGTTAAGAATGTCAAGTTGATTCAGGCTAGAATTCAAGCTGCTCAAGATACGCAGAAGAGTTATGCTGATTTGAAGCGAAGTAAAGATGAATTCGCAGTTGGTGATAAAGTGTTTTTGAAACTGTCACCGACTAAAGGAGTAATGAGATTTGGTAAGAAGGACAAACTAAGTGCTAAGTATGTTGGCCCATATGAGATTTTTGCAAAGAATTGGGAAGGTAGCTTATAAGATGGCTTTGCCAATGGAATTTGAGAAAATGCACGATGTGTTTCATATTTCTCAACTCAAGAGATATATCCCTGATGAGAATCATGTCTTGGAGCCCGAAAGAATTCAAACTGATAGTAGCCTCACGTATGAGGAAAGGCCTGTGAAAATCTTGGATAAAAAGGTGCGTAGTACACGCAATAAGGATGTGAATATTGTAAAGGTGCTTTGGTCTAACCATGAGCCTGAAGAGGCAACGTGGGAAGCCGAAGATAAAATGAAGAAAAAATATCCTGAGTTATTTATTGAGGTGAGTTACGAGGGCGTAACTCGTTTTCTTTACGGGAGGTAGAATGCGATAAAATTTCGTGCTTTTTGCCTTATTTTATGGTACTTTTATGCATTTTTATGCTTATTTTGGCGATTTGCACATGTTGGTGCAAAATAAATTGGTTCTCCGCATAGAAAAATGTGATCATGAGCAACACAAGTGGTTTTATAGTTGGTAAAAGTGTGTACACGTTGTGACACAAGTATTTCCAAAAGGAAGTTTGAATCAAAAAAAATTTGAAACTGTGAGGGTTTTCGTGCCAAGTTTCGGGACGAAACTTCTTTTAAGAGGGGTAGACTGTAATCCCCCATAATTTTATGAATTTTATAAATACATTTTAATGTATATTTATATATATTTTAGTATTTAAATAATTTATTTCTTAGTATGTTGACTATTTAAAAGTCAAAAGAATTATTTAATGATTTTAAGTAATTAAATATTTTATTTAGTCATACTTCAAAAATTATTTAATAGTTTAATCATCTTTAAGTTGTCGGGTCTGTTCTCTTCGGCATAAAACAACTGAACTGAACTGAATTGAATTGAATTCAACTGAACTGAACTGATTGCAACTAAACTGAACTGAACTGAACTGATTGCAACTGAACTGAATTGAGCTGAACTGAACTGAATTAAATTATAACTAATAGTAATGATAATAATTTAGGAACTGAACTGAACTGAATTGAACTGAACTGAAGTAAATTGAACTGATTGGAACTGACCTGAACTGAACTGAACTGAACTGAACTGATTGCAACTGAACTGAACTGAACTGAACTAAAGTGAATTGAACTGAACTTAACTGAACTGAAAATATGCTGGGGAGAACAGGCCCGTAGTGTAAAGAATTTTAAAATGGGTTAGAGGAACCCAACTCAACTCAAGTACCCAATCATTAAATGATTATTAAAAGCCCAAACACATTTCCTTAAGCCCACAAGGGGTTACCTATATAAACCCAACAAAACGCAAAATTCCCACACATTAAACACTCACCCTAAATTTTCTCTCTCTCCCTTTTTCTTCTCTCTCCTCCCCCACGGTTCTCTCTTTTTTTTTTCTTCTCTTCTCTCGGCCAACCACGCCGGCTACCACCACCGCCGGACCGCCGGCCAGCAGCAGCAGCAGCGTACCACCACCGGCGGCCCAACCGCCTCTCTCTTTCTCGGTCGTGCTTCCCCTCCTTCCTCTCTTTGGTTTATTTCTCTTCCTCCTCTATTTTTTTTAATGTTAAGTTTATGTTTTTTTATGGATTGATTTAATGAATTCATGATTAAAGTTTATAGTTTGATGATTTAAATATAAATTTCAGAATATGTAATTTGTATAATAAAGTAATTAAATTTCAGATTTATTAATTATGTTTAAACTAGGGTTTTAAGTGTATGATTATATTTAAGCATGTTTTAAAGGGTTTTAAACACATTATAAGTTGATGGGCTTTTTATTAGTATTCTTATGATGGAGTTTTAATTGTCAAAGTATTGGTTTTTGAGAGTTTTAAATGACTAGTATGGTAGTACTATACTAGGAGACATTAATAGTTAGAGTTTTAATGATTAAAAAGGATTTTAGACAATTTTAATGAGGGTTTAATATATTTTAAAGTTGCTGGAATTTTATTTGAGTATTGATTAGTGGTTGTATTGATATCTGGTAGGCGGAGAATTCTCTTTAGGCGACTTCTAAGGTTGTTAAAGTGGCCTCGCATATTGTCTACACAAGGTACGTACATACCTATGTGTTAGTAGACTAGTATCATGTCCTAAGCTTAGGATTGATGTAGTATCATGTATAGGGAACTATTTATGGTTCATATGTGATTTATATTCAAGTGGAATTGCATTTTTTTATGCCGTTGTGTGAAGCATGTTGCTTATGTTGGTTATACTATGTTTGTATGGATGATTGATGCAAGCATATGGTATTGGGAACTTTATTTTATTGATTCACATGAGGGATTAATAAGTATGTTGTTATTGGATCATGAATTGGATCATGTTGTTCCCTTTAGTTTATTTTATTTACTTTAATTAATAATGAATTTATTCTTGGATTGTTTAGTTGTTGATCACCTTACCTAATCCTAAGATAAAAATGGAAGTATCATGTATATATCCTTGATGATTATATTGTTTGTCTTACTTTGAAAGTCATAACAAGTACATAATTTAATTATCACTTAAAGTGGAAAGTGAATAGCAATAAGTTTTAGACTTGTGCACGTCTGAAGTGTTGGACTAGTATGAGTTGGAGTACATGGTGGTAGCCCATGGTTTTTCTTTGGACCGAATTGATCACCGTGTCCTATTTTATTTAATTAGTACCTCGATATCGTTGGTCATGAGAGTACGGAGTCACGCCCGTAATTCGTCTTCTAAATTGAAGATTGGTTTGGTTTGGACAACTCTTTCCATTGCCTATTCAATCTAAATTTAATTAACTTGTTGATTGTTGAGTTAAGTTCAGTAAAGTTAGCCTGTCATGTTATTATAATATTATTTATCTTTGCTTTAATGTTTATTAGTATCATGTTAGGATTTATTTATTATTATGTAGTACTCAGCTATGTTGATTACGTGCTTTTGTGTGTATGTCGATCATGGTTGTGCCTTATTGATCCTTTGATGACCCATTTGGTGACCAGTCTCACGGGATCAATAGTGCATCGTCTATTTCAGGTTTGAAGATGATGCATTATGGGTTCGGGATTCGTGGAGTGCTTGTGTTAGCTTAATACTTTAGTTTACTTTTAATTATGGTTTGAGATTGACTTTATGTTGGTTTGACTTTAGTTTGGTTTTGAAGTTGACTTATGGTTGACTAAGTTATTGTTTTCAAAGTTATTTATTGTTTTCCGCTGTAAAATTCGGAATAAGCCGATACGTTATCACACGGGCGATAATACTTTGATAATTATTTAAGTTTTATATCAAAAAGGTATTTTGGAAAATAGAGGATTGTCGGGGTGTTATAAAGTGGTATATTGGAGTTTAGGTTTTTATTGGCCTTGCCAACCTTAAATTTTAGGCGCCTAGTTACTTAAAATGAATTTCATAGAAAACGAGCTCCTACTTATTCGTTGTGCTTAAATCATTTATTCGAAACATGTTTCAATTTCAAAAAGGGTTCGAAAATATTTTTTTTAGGTTCGAAATTTTTATTTGGTTCGAAATTTTTTTTAGGTCCGGATTTTTTTTATTATTCTTTTCGGATCTTTTCATTTTTTCGTAATTATATATTATTTATTATTTGTTTATTTTAGTACTCTTAGCTTATATTTTATTTTACTTTATTAACTTTTGTGAGACCCCTCAAAAAAAAAAGTGAGAGATGGGTAGTATTGGAATGGCATATAGGATAGAAATATCATATGTCTACTTTTAAATATTTAGTTCAGCATGTTTATGTTTTCTTCCCTACTGATAGGAAGGGCATATAGGAATTGGTAGGAATATAATTTCCTTGGGAAGGTTGGATGATTTGGGCTATGATTATTGTGCCAAAGATGGTGTTATGAAAGTAACCAAAGGTAACTTGGTAATTATGAAGGTTAGAAGAAATTCCAAAAACTTATACGAGTTAGAAGAAACTAGAAAGTACATTGATGGAAGATCGGAAATCCGTAGTATCTAAACAGGTGACATTTGCAGATATAGTGGTGTGTTCTTGTCTTGAGGGGAGATTGTTGAGTTGCAATCCAAGAAACACACAAAATATTAACTAGAAGTCTTTTGAGTATTGAAGTATTATAAAGTAGGAGGTTTTTGTGTTTTGAGAACTTTAATATAATTAGGATATTATAGTTAGGAGTTTAGATATATATGAAGGAAATTACTTATCCTCCAATTATATTGTAACCTAATTATTTTAGAAGTATAGTTGTAATTTAAATATTCTAGTAGGAATAGGAGATCTTGTAATTCCTATAAATATAGGATAGTAAGGAGGTGTTTTTTATGAAGTTGAAAGGAAAAACACATAGTAGTTGTTTTTTTTGCAGTTTATTATTTAAAGAAGAGGTGGTTTAAATTAAACCACCATTAAAATTCCTTGTGTGTTGTTCTTGTTGATTTTTGAAGTGAAGTTTCTAGCAAGTTTGACCACATACAAGCTTGATAAGGTTCATATTCTATCCTAAAACCAATTGGTAAAAGGTGGAATCGCCCACGAATCTTATATGTTATTAGTTTATTCTCTCTGTTTCTTTTGTGATGACTAGTCCCAACTCACATGTGGCCAGAGTTATACTCTTAACTAGGGGTGGTAATCGAGTTGAGCAGCTCGCGAGCATCTCGAACTCGACTCGGTCAAAGCTCAGTCATAGCTCGACTCGAGTTAGCTCGAGCTCGCTCGATTGAGCTCAAAACTCGATATCCTTGCACGCAACTCAATTGTTTTCAATTAATTTCTATTTGAAATAAAGAAATACATTAACACTCATTAAAAATAAATTGATCTAGTATAAAAGGAAAAAAATTATAAAGAAAAGAAGATATAATAATCAAATGCTTAGAATTCAAGGTGAAGCGAAACTTTAAACGAGCTGCTCGTGAGCAGCTCGACTACTCGACTCGAAACTTAGCGAACACGAGTCGAGGAACCCTCTGCTCGTGAAGTCGTGATCGACTCGCTCGATTAGCACTCCTACTCTTAACAATATATTAAGCATCATTATATATTTTTATAAGTTTCATTTTAGCGATACCATTTCATAAGTTTATGAATGTCATTTTAACCGAGGGTTAGTGATATTTTTCAAGTATACTTGGGACACAGCTACCCGGGGAAGTATCAAGTATGTGTGGGCTATTGCTAAGAAGCAGGATAATGTGTGGATAAAATTATTTGTATCATATTTTGCAGGGATCTTATTTCTACCAAGATCACTAGAGCTGCAACTTAACTCTACTTATGAGGGTATTAAAGTTTGTGCTTTGCATCAAAGAAAAAAAACCTGATGATTGTAGATGCCGCGAAGAATTTCTCTACGATGTTCTGGACTAAAAACAGAATTTAGATGTCCCGTAATGTATAAGCAAAAAACCTGCATGAGATGATATGTACTACGTGTTATTACAAAGTATAAAAATTGATTTAGAAAGTTAATTAGTAAGGAACTACTAACCAACGGAGGGATAAAAAATTGAGGGCCAGCGTTTTCAGCAGGCCAGTGGCCTTGTTCAGTTTGTAAGGCAGTGAAGAACTGCACAGCTCTCTTCAACGTAATCGTTGCAGTTTCATGTGTGATTTCCTCTCCATCACCCACCTTAACTTGTTTTACTGTTTGTTTGAAGTTTTTCTCTCTTAGGAACTGTGGTTAAATTATTGTGATAAATGTCAGTAGTGCAGTGGCAGATCAAGAATATATATAGTTGGTACAAATTTAATTATAAGACCAATAATCTAGTTATGCATATTATAACATCTAAGGGGGCCTTTAGTTCATATACTGGTATGAGTTTGGAATCAAGAATGAAACCAATGTGGTATAGGTTTGGAACTTGATACCTAATACCATGTGTTTGGGAATAAAATTTTTTCTTTTATTTGAAACCTAGAGGTATTGGTATGAGCCATACCCACCTCCCCTCTCGGGTTTCTAAACCCCATACCTTATGGGTTTGAGGTATGAGTTTTAAATCTAATTTATTAAACAAACACTAGGTATGGGTTTTGCTCATTTTAAACCCATACCTCATATCAGAACCATATGAACCAAACACTCCCTAAATATATTTGTTAAAAATCAAAGTCACAGATTACAACCAATATTTTCCTAAATTTGAGGTACTTTTTGAGGTGGCATAGAACGAACTAGGGAATTTTTTTTATTAATTTGTTGAATACGAGTGCTAATTAATAAAGAATGAAGTACTAATTAAATACATCTAAAAAAGTACTAATCAATTTATTTTGCATATATAATTTATTTTCTATGTTTATTTGTTAATTCTTATTGGAATATGATGGAAGAAAGTAGTCAAGATATGTATACATTGAGATATTGAAAATTTTATATACATTGGACATAATAGTTTAAGAAAAATCTTTGATAATTTGGTTGGTATAATTTAAGGGTTTTCCTAACCTATGCAACAAGTGCATAGGTTTCGCTATTTGTTTTTCTAGTATTTTATTATCAAATATTGTTGTTGTTGGTGGTGGTGGTGGTGGTGGTGGTGGTGGTGTTGGTGTTGTTGTTGGTGATTTTCGTGTTGTTGTTGTCATCGTCGTCGTCGTTATTATTATTATTATTCTCATCATCATTATTATTATTGTTGTTGGTGTTGTTATTATTATTATTATTGTTATTATTATTATTACTATTATTATTATTATTATTATTATTATTATTATTATTATTATTATTATTATTATTATTATTATTATTATTATTATTATTATTATTATTATTATTATTAATAAAATTAAAGCTACAAGGTGCATACATATGTGTAACTCGCTCTCTACTATTTAACCTCCTCTTGTTGATTCTTTTGAGTTTCAATAGAGAGTGATTAGAATGGTTAATACACTCGACTATTAATAATAACTATAAACCAATTAAACTTGTCAACTGAAAATCAAGAGTTTCCTCAAATATCTTCAAGAGCACAAATTGTCGATTTAGCCAAAAATTATTAAAATTTACAAATATTTTTAATTAGAATAGTTAAAATAACTTTATAATTTTCAAGGGTTATTTTATGATTGTTGGATGTTTTTTAAATTTTCCATATGCTATTTGGATCGGTTGATTTCGATGTCTGTCAAGAGTTGCTAGGTTAATGTTTTGTTGTGTTTTCCCTTCAATGTTGATCAATATATAGTTTATCAAGTTTAGGAAACTCATGATACTAATCACAAGGCATGACATCAAGGAAATATATGTTTCCTAAAATATATATCTCAATACCCCACCTCAAGTTGGAGCATGGGGATTATAAATGCCCAACTTGCCAAGAAGAGTGTCAAACTAAAGCTTCCCGAGAGCTTTAGTGAAGATATCAGCAAGCTGCTCGGTGGTATGCACATAGGATGGAGCAATAAGCCCATCAGTGATAGCATCGCGCACAAAGTGGCAATCAACCTCGATATGCTTTGTGCGCTCATGAAAAACTGGATTCTTAGCAAGATGAAGGGCGGACTAACTGTCGCAAAATAAGTGAACAGCAGCAGGATGATGAATGCCCAAGCTCAATAAAAGACCCTTCAACCACTTCAACTCACATGTAATGGCCGTCATAGAGCGATATTCGGCTTCGGCCGAGGAACGAGACACAATAGCTTGCTTCTTAGTCTTCCAAGCAATAGGTGAGGCACCAAGAAAAATAAGCCAGCCACTGAGAGAACGACGAGTGAGAGGGCAAGCAGCCCAATCTGAATCACACCAACCAGCAAGAGTCAAATCACTATCAGCACGAAGAAGAATACCCTGACCTGGAGTACCCTTCAAGTAGCGGATGACTCGCAATGCAGCCTCCCAATGGTTAATACGAGCAGCCTGCATGAATTGTGACAAAATATGCACAAAATATGCCAAATCGGGGAGTGTCATAGAAAGATAGATGAGACGACCAACAAGCCGTCTATAAGACTCGGGATCATCAAGTAAAGCACCAGTGGCAAGAGCAAGTTTGTGATTTTGCTCAATAGGAAAAGTAGCTGGCTTAGAACCTAAGAGACCAGCTTCAGAGATAATATCCACGGTGTATTTTCGTTGACAAAGAAACAAACCAGAGGAACTACGAGCCACCCCAATGCCAAGGAAATACTTCAAAGGACCCAAGTCCTTCATTTTGAAACAATCACAGAGATAGGCCTTAAAAGCCTCCAAAGCAGCGGAATCATTCCCAGCAACAATAAGATCGTCCACATACACTAACACATTAAGCTGAATAGAATCCTGGGTGAAGGTAAATAGTGAATAATCAGAGTAAGACTGGAGAAAGCCATACCCTTTGAGAGCAGTCACAAGTTTTACGAACCAACACCGAGGAGCCTGTTTGAGGCCATAAAGAGATTTGTGGAGACGGCAAACCATGTTAGGTTGAGAAGACTCAAAACTAGGAGGAAGTCTCATGTATACCTCCTCATCCAAGTCACCATGTAGAAAGACATTGTGAACATCCATTTGATGGAGTTCCCAATTTTTAGCAGCAGCAATAGCAAGAAAGGCACAAACAGTTACCATCTTAGCAACAGGAGCGAATGTCTCATGGTAATCAATGCCCTCCTTTTGATGATTGCCAAGAACCACCAAACGAGATTTCTGACGAACAAGATTACCAGCAGAATCAAATTTGTTTATGTAAACCCACTGACAACCAAGAGCACGTTTGCCTGGAGGCAAGGGTTCCATAGTCCAAGTACCATTCTCCTCTAAGGCTCGAATCACATCATTCATAGATTTCCGCCAACCTGCATCCTGCATAGCCTCCTTACAAGATTTGGGCTCCGAAACAGAGGTGAGAGCGGCAATAAACTTTCTATATTTCACAGAAAAACTTTGACAATTAATGTAATGTGCAATAGGATAGGATTTACCTGAGGAATGCAGAGGAGCATATGCAAAAGGAGAGGGATTGTCAACTTGGATAGTGTTCGTTACATAATCACGCAAAAGGATAGATGGAGTTTTGGTGCGGTGACCGCGGCCCAAGTCAGCAGGGACTTCGGACGGCCCAGAAGAAACACAGAGAGAAGTATTTTGTGGGAGAGAGGAGTCTGTGGGCTCAGATGAAGTCTCAGGAGAAGCGGCGAGGGAATTAGAGGGATCCGAAGAGCTAGACTGGGCAGGAGATGAGTTTGGGCATGAGGGGACGTGAGGTCTAGGGGAAGCAGGGGCCGTTTAGGCCTGGGAGTGTTGAACTGGAGGGTCGCGTGTAAGAGTAGACGGATGGGCCTGGGGAGTTAATGAAGAATCAGGTGAGGGGAGATGCGGTTGGGCCGAAGAGTTTGGGACGTGAGGTCCAAGGGAGGTGGAAGGCGTTTGGGCTTGTGAATGTTGGACGTGAGGTCCAGGTAAGGATGAGGGAGTTGGGGCCTCAGTAGTGGGAGCAGATGCGGGAGGAGTGGAGGGGGATGTATTTGGTGGGTTGGAGAAAGAAATAGGCCTTGGGCCAGCAGAAGATGTTGAAGGAGATTCATAATCAGCACAATCAATATGAATATCATCATTCTAAGGAACAAGAGTATAGGGATCAATATTGGCATCTTCAGGATCACAAAAGGGAAAAGTTTCCTCAAAGAATTTAACATCTCTAAAGACAAAAAAATTTCTTAGTATCAAGATCAAATAATTTCCAACCCTTTTTACCAAGAGGATACTCCACAAACAAGCATTTGCGACTACGACTAGCAAATTTATCTCCTTTAGATTTTTGATTGTGAGCGAAACATAATGAACCAAAGACTTTGATCGCATCATAGGATGGGAATGACCAAACAGAAGCTCATAGGGAGCTTTGTTGTTAAGCAAAGGAGTAGGGGTACGATTGATAAGATGTACGGCTGTAAGAATACTTTCACCCCAAAAGAAAATAGGAAGATTAGCATGAAAACGAAGAGCCCTTCCCACATTTAAAATATGTTGATGTTTACGCTCAACCCTCTCATTTTGTTGAGGAGTAGCAACACAAGAAGTTTGAAAGAGAATCCCAGTGGCAGTGAAATAATCACGAAGACAATTAAATTCAGTGCCATTATCACTTTGCACAATTTTAATTTGTTGAGAAAACTGACGATCAATCAAAGCAATGAAAGCCATAAACATTGGAAAAGACCTCAGTTTTATCAACTAATTAATAAACCCAAACAGCGCGGGAATAATCATCCACCAAAGTCAAGATATAACGAGCACCACAAGATGATACATGTTTATATGGGCCCCACAAGTCACAATGAACTTTTTCAAAAATTCTACTGGCTTTATGATCACTAAGATAAAATTTAGTGCGAGGATGTTTAGCACGAAAACACACCTCACAACCCTTATTCAAACTACCCTGCAGATGAAGAACATGAGGAAGTAATTTAACGATCTTCTCGGAAGGATGACCCATGCGATGTTGCCACAAATCCAAGGAAGGAGTAGCTTCTCCAACTGAGACATGATGCACATAAGTCCCACCACCAAAGTAATGCAGTCCATCCCTTCTAACAGCCGTTCCAATCAGATTCCTTGACGGGTCTTGTATAGCACAAACATTAGAATTGAATTGAACAATACAATTCATAGTCGCAGTAAGATGTGAAACAGAAAGTAAATTACAATGTAAATGAGGCATAAAAAGCACATGAGTGAGAATAAGAGTGTCAGAAAGACGAACTGAACCCTCTTTTTGTGCCATAACAACCGCACCATTGGGAAGACCCACAGGACAATCGACAATACATACAATATCAAACAATAAAGAAGCATCACCAGTCACATGATTAGAGGCACTGGTATCCACAATCCAGTCAGTAGTAGTAAACATACCGTGCAAACGATTGTCTGAAATTTTGGTATTACCCAAGAGACCGGCTAAGGCCTTCCATTGCTCAGCCGTAAAGAGAGTAGAGGGGGTGGCAGCAGCCCTGACAACAGCAGGAGAGGCCACGGCAGCAGCAGTGCTGGTGGTGTTAGCGCGGATAGACACGCGTCCTCGCGTGGCAACAGTGGCAGCGGGTGGTTGAGTTGAGCGCGGGACCCCACGAGCAGCAGCTTGCTGCCGCTCCTCCCACCATGCTGGATACCCCACAAGTTCGAAACAAGAGCCAACTTCGTGGCCAGATTTCTTGCAGTGCGTGCATTGAAGATGAGATTTTTCTTCTCGCACCTTTGACCGAGAGTGAGAAGAAGAAGCATGACTGCCACGGGAAGCCGCACGCAAGGCGTAACTAACCACATCAGGAGAAGGATCGGATGCGGTTTAAGCCAACCGAACCCGTTCCGCTTGAACCACTAACTGATAAGCCCTATCAAGATTGGGCAAAGGATCTTGGGAAAGAATATTAGTGCGAACAGGACCATAAAAATCAGCATCAAGACCCATTAAAAATTGAAGTCACCCGGTCGGTCTTGAGGACCGAGGAAGAAAGGAGAAGTAGGAGAGATAGTTAGGGGCTGTGGTGGTGGTTGATCTTTGACAGGAGCTTCATCACCAACCATGGTGATGAGAATATTGTTAGGGTATGCGGCACACTAGCCTGATACCATGTCAAGAGTTGCTAGGTTAATGTTTTGTTGTGTTTTCCCTTCAATGTTGATCAATATATAGTACAACAAGTTTAGGAAACTCAGGATACTAATTACAAGGCATGACATCAAGGAAATATATGTTTCCAAAAATATATATCTCAATAATGTCCCACCAAATTTATAATGATGGGTCCACCTCATTTGTAAGTTGAAAAAGTAATATAGAGAAAGAGAAGGGTTTGATAGCTTGTAAATGTTATGCTTAGTCTATGTTTTGGTCTTGTTTCCTCCTTTCTTAGAGAGTAGTAGTAGCAATGGAGGATGCAAATGTTGTCCTGGTTGGTTACGTGACCAACCAATATTTTTTTAAAAAAAAACTCACCTTTTGCCTGCACTTCGCTTCCACTTCTGCAAAGTTCCACAAAGTAACCCCATTTAACTTTCTCTCTCTTCAAGTCTTCCTTAGTTCTTCTCTCTCCCTTAGAGTCAGGCAGCTTACTAGACCTAGAAGTTCAGTACTTGATTGTGTGGTTTAATTGGTTGTTTGGTAAATTTATCAAGTCTCAACTTTCAATTCGATTAGCTAAAACTTAATTTCTTACTTTGTTCTAGCTTTAGTCAACAAATTTTTGTGAATTCATGTTTTGGGTAGTTATTGGTCTGTATTTTCAAGTAAGGGTGTTTGGTTGAATTGGCTTATAGTTTTCATGAGTTTTTTTAGAAAATTCTCTCATGTGATGATTTCAATGCATTATTTACTTCAATTTACTTTAGTTTGTATTTTGAGTTCTCGGTGTTGTGATTTACTTATTTAGTATGCTTAAAGATTGGTATTAGGTTGTGGGTAAAAGAGGCAAATATGGTTATGATCAAGGGTAACATGGGGGAGAGATTGTAACTTTTCTGAGATTAGTAGATTGGATTAGTATATTAACCACATATATTAATTTATATATTCAAGGATATTAAGTTGGTAGCTTAACTAAGATTTTTTGAGATTGCTTAACATTATGAATTGATTTCAAAACATGAAAACTTGCCGAGAATAATTGTATTAATTTCTAAGTACTATTTCGTTGTAGCCTGTAATATAAATAGTTATTGCTTTTTTTTTTGAAGTAGAACCACCCGGTTTTTTTTAATACATTAGTTATTGGCCGTTTGTAATGTTTTCAATGGATAGTGGTGTGAGTGTGACCAACCATTATCAAATTCCTGGCCGTTTGTCCTTCTTAGGTGGAAATTAGGTTGTACTTATGTTGGCCGGGAAATCAATATATTTTGGTTGATTATCCAAAACAAAACAAGAGAGAGAGAAAGAACCTGAAGACGCCAAATAAGATCACCACAAGCCTTAACTTGGAAGCGATTGTTGTAGAAGTTACGACGAGCTTCTTCTACCTCTTGAATGGCTTCGGGGGTGCCATAGTTGGGATCAAACTCCCAAGTTTGGCGTCCCACAAAGTTGTTGGTGCTGTATAAATAAGGCTCATTTACCCCTTCTCCTACCTTCAACCTCCACATTATTCCTTTCACCCTTCGTTTAATCTGATTACTATACAATTGCTATTGCTTGCACACTATAATCACGCATGCAATGTTGAAACTAGTGTAGCGCGCTGACTGATCGATATATCAAACTTCTATGTTTTGAAGTTGCCGACAAAAGAAACGTACGTGAGGGAAATTTCAAAGTTTGAGGTTTAAAGATTTCATTAATTAATTTTAAATACAATAAGGATATAAAAGGAATTTAAGAGTATTGCATGGCCAAAGTTTTCCTACGTGCTGCATTATCTATCTGGTGTTGTTACAGCCTCATATTCCAGAGACTGAATCCTACACGTCTTAGCAACCGTACAGAACTGTCTTGATCATTTATTTTATTTTTTTAAAAAAAATTAGTAAGATAAATTACATTAACGCCCTTTCACAGGGCACCTAAATACAACCTACCCCAAAACCCCCCAAACCTCCCTGATGAGAATCGAACTCACAACATGTGGGTGGAAGATGAAAGGGCTTACCACCCTTCCACTCCCTCATTCTCTGTCTTGATCATTTATGGGGCCCGGAGCAATAACTTAATTGCAGACCCTTATACGACGGAAGTTTATTTTAGTAATAGCAATTAAAAATTTATTTTGTATATTAAAATTAAATCATCATATACAAGCTTGATTATAAGCAATATATAGAAAAAAAAAATTAAAATTGGATTGATAAGACTATCACAACCATGATAATCGGCAAAGAGAAAAGAAGATGAGGGAAATTAAAGAATTGAGAAGTCAAGAAATATCTGGTCATATAAGTTTCGGAGAAAATATAACCTTGGTAATTAATTAATTTTATTATTTGTGAGGCCCTTAGAAAGGGGGCCCTGAGTTGCCGCTCATCTCGCTCCCTGTAAAGATTTAGGTTTAACTTTTTGTGTTTTTCTTCTATTGATTCTCCTTCACAATATATATTACAAGTAGTTTAGGCAGCTAAGGATTCTTCCCAAAGAGAATTACATCAATCAATATTTGTTTCCTAAAATATCTAGCTCAATACCCCCCTTCAAGTTGGAGCATGGGGATCATAAATGCCCAACTTGCCAAGAAGAGTGTCAAACTGAAGTTTCCCAAGAGCTTTGGTGAAAACATCGCCAAGTTGTTCCGTAGTATGCACATAGGACGGAGCAATGAGACCATCTGTGGTAGCATCACGAACAAAGTGACAATCTACCTCAATATGCTTAGTGCGGTCATGGAAAATCGGATTTTTGGCAAGATGTAGAGCAGATTGGCTGTCGCAAAATAATCGAATAGCAGCGGGATGATGAATGCCCAAACTCAAAAGAAGACCTTTTAACCACTTCAACTCACATGTAATGGCGGCCATGGAACGATATTCAGCCTCGGCGGATGATCGAGACACGGTGGCTTGCTTCTTGGTCTTCCAAGGAATGGGAGAAGCACAAAGAAACACTAGCCAACCAGTAAGAGAACGGCGAGTGAGAGGGCAAGCATCCCAATCAAAGTCATACCAACCAGTAAGAGTAAGATCACTATCAGCGCGCAAAAGAATACCCTCACCAGGAGTACCCTTTAAATAACGAATAACGCGCAAAGCAGCATCCCAATGATCTGTACGAGGTGCCTGCATGAACTGATAGAGTATGTGCACAGAATATGCCAAGTCAGGGCGAGTAACAGCGAGATAAATGAGACGACCAACAAGACGTCTATAAGGCTCAGGATCATCAAGGAGAGCACCAGTAGCAAGACCAAGCCGATGATTCTGCTCAATCGGGAAACCAGCAGGCTTAGAGCCAAGGAGACCTGCTTCGGATATGATATCCAAAGTGTATTTGCGCTGACAAAGAAATAAGCCAGAGGCACTACGAGCCACCTCAATGCCAAGAAAGTATTTTAAAGAACCCAAGTCCTTCATCTTAAAACAGTCACAAAGATAGGCTTTAAAAGCCCTCAGAGCAGTAGAATCATTCCCAGCAACAATGAGATCATCCACATACACTAATACATTGATCTGAACAGAACCCTTGGTGAGGGTAATAAAGAGTAATCAGAGTAAAATTGTAAAAAACCATACCCTTTCAAAGCAGACACAAGTTTGGCTAACCAACACCGAGGAGCCTGTTTAAGACCATAGAGAGATTTGCAGAGACGGCAAACCATATTGGGCAGAGAAGATTCAAAACCATGAGGAAGTTTCATGTAAACTTCTTCCTCCAGATCGCCATGCAGAAAGGCGTTATGGACGTCCATCTGATGGAGCTCCCAATTTTTAGCAGTAGCAATGGCGAGAAAAGCACGAACAGTGACCATTTTGGCCACGGGAGCAAAAGTTTCGTTGTAATCAATGCCTTCCTTTTGATGATTTCCAAGAACCACCAAGCGAGATTTCTGACGATCCAAATTGCCGGCAGAGTCAAATTTGTTACGGTAAACCCACTGACTACCAAGAGCACGCTTACCGGGGGGCAACAGCTCCATAGTCCAACGCCCTGATTTCATCGTTAATGGATTTTCTCCACCCTGCATCCTGCATAGCCTCTTTAAAAGATTTAGGTTCCGTAATAGATGTGACATTAGCAATAAACTTTCGATATTTCACAGAAAAACTTTGACAATTAATGTAATGTGCTATAGGATAAGACTTACCGGAGGAATGCAGAGGAGCAGAGGAAGGCGAAGATGGACTCTCTACTGTAATGGAGTGGGTAACATAATCTCGAAGAAGAACCGAGGGGGTCCGTGTACGAAGACCACGGCCCAGATCAGATGGCGCGGCAGGGGGCCCAGGTGAAGGCCCAACAGAGTCAATGTCCATAGGAGAAGGGGTGGGCTGAGGTTGGTTGATGGGTTGAGTTGTGTGGGTGGGCTGAGGAGAAGAGGAGGACGCTGGAGTAGCGTCAGCAGGAGCGGTGATGGGAGTGGGCTGGAGTGCGTCGGTTTGGGCCGAAAGAGGAGAAGGAGATGTGGGATCGGAAGTGTGGGCCTGGGATGGCTGGACAGTAGGTCCAGTAGAGAGGGGTAGGGGGAATTGGTGACTTCGGGTAAAGGAAGAGTGATGGTAGTGGGCTCATTTGTGGTGGGCTGGGTGAGAAGAGTATTTTGTGGAGGTGGCACATTTGTGGTGGGTTGGGCGATGAATTGATTTGGTGGAGGTGACACATTTTGTGGAGAAGGAGTAGAGTCAAAATCAGCAAAGTCGAAATGAACATCATCATAGTGAGTGACCAAGGTATAGGGATCAATGTTGGCGGCTTCGGGGTCACAAAAGGGAAAAGTGCCTTCATAAAATTTAACATCCCTTGAAACAAAAAACTCTCGGCTATCAAGATCAAATAACTTCCAACCCTTTTTCCCAAGAGGGTGACCGACAAACATGCATTTGCGACTCCTACTTGCAAATTTATCTCCTTTAGAACGATGATTATAAGCAAAACATAAGGATCCGAAAACCTTAATAGCATCATAGGAAGGTGGGTGATTAAACAAGAGTTCATAAGGAGTTTTATTTTGAAGTAAAGGAGTAGGAGTTCGATTAATGAGATGGGCCGCGGTAAGAATGCTCTCACCCCAAAAATAAATAGGAAGATTAGCTTGAAAACGAAGAGCTCTACCCACATTCAAGATATGTTGATGTTTACGCTCAACCCGCCCATTTTGTTGAGGTGTATGGGTGCAAGAGGTTTGAAAAAGAATGTCATTTGCAGTGAAATAATCCTTAAGGCAGTTAAATTCAGTGCCATTGTCACTTTGCACAATTTGAATAGTTTGGGAAAATTGGCGATTAATCATAGCAATAAAGGCCATAAACATAGAAAAAACTTCAGTTTTATCAACCAACAAATAAACCCAAACAGCTCTAGAATAATCATCCACTAAAGTTAAAAAATACCGAGCACCACAAGAAGATACATGTTTATATGGACCCCACAAGTCACAATGAACTTTGCCAAAAATTCTACTAGCTTTATGATCACTAATGGGAAATTTAGTGCGAGGATGTTTAGCACGAAAACACACCTCACAACCCTTATTCAAACTACCATGCAAATGACGAACGGGGAGAAGTAACTTGACTATCTTCTCTGAAGGGTGACCCATGCGATGATGCCAAAGTTCCAAGGAAGAAGCAGCCTCGCCAACCGACACATGAAGCACAGAAGTCCCACCTCCAAAGTAGTAGAGTCCATTTCTCCTAACCGCTGTTCCAATCAGATTCCTCGACGGGTCCTGTATAACACAAACATCAGAATTGAATTGAACAACACAATTCATAGTCGCGGTTAATTGAGAAACTGAAAGTAAATTGCAATGTAAATGAGGCACATATAGAACATGAGTGAGAGTAAGAGAGTCTGAGAGATGAACAGAACCCTCTTGCTTAGCCATAACAACCGGCAGTCAGGAATACAAATGAGGTCAAATAATAAAGAAGCATCTCCTGTAACATGATTAGAGGCACCTGTATCAACAATCCAGTCAGTAGAAGTGAACATACCATGCAACCGATCATCGAAAATTTTATTATTACCAAGAAGACCGGCTAATGCCGTCCATTGTTCAGCGGTAAAAAAGGAGGAGGGGGTGGCAGCAGCCCCGATAACCACGCCAGGTGCCTCGGCAGCAGCAACATTAGCACGCACAGGCTCTCGAACGCGAGCAGTAGGGGCAGCAGTGGCTCGACCACCCCCACGATTGGTAGCAGCTACTTTACGTTCCTCCCACCAGGAGGGATAACTATGAATTTCAAAGCAGGTAGTCATCTCATGCCCCGATTTCTTGCAATGAGCATAGTGAAGGTGTGACTTATCTTTGCGAACTCGAGGTCGAGTATGGGACGAAGAGGCTGCGGCACTGCCGCGTGGGGCTGTACGGACATCAAAGCTAACCACATCATGTGGTTCATCGGGTAAAGATTTAGCCAACCGAACCCGTTTCGCTTGCACAAGTAATTGATAAGCCCTATCAAGAGTGGGAAAGGGATCTTGGGAGAGAATATCAGAACGAACTGTGCTATAATAATCGGAATCAAGACCCATCAAAAATTCATGAAGTTTACCATTAGCACGACGTTCCTCATGTAATTGTCCAGCAGAACAAGAGGAACAACATTTACATTTAATAAGAGGTTCATGATTGTGAAGTTCTTCCCACAAAGCGGTCACTTTACCAAAGTAAGATGCAATAGTCATGAACTTAGTTTGTTGACATCGTGCAAGAGAGGATTTTAGTTGATGGATTCGAGGACCATTAGCCATAGCAAAGCGAGATTTTAAGGAATCCCATAATTTTTTAGCATCACGATACTTCCAAAGCGTACCTTTAATCTCCGAGGAGATCGTGTTCATGATCCATGAGATAAGCATGGCTTGAATAGTACTCCAATCAGAGGAAGTACATGGCGGGGAAGGAGAGGTGATCGTGCCATCTAAGAACACCCACTTGCGCCGGGCTTCGAGGGCCATTTGCACGTCGGATGCCCAGTGCTCATAATTCTTGGCTGTGAGTCGTGTAGGAGTGATGAAGTCCCCTGGCCTGTCTTGAGGACCAAGGAAGAAAGGAGAGGTAGAAGAAATAATTGGTGGTGGTGGAGGAGTCTCCTTGTTGGAGTCGGTTGCATCACCAGTCATGGTGAGAGAAAATGGTGGACGGCTAAACCAAGCCTGATACCATGTAAAGATTTAGGTTTAACTTTTTGTGTTTTCCTTCTATTGATTCTCCTTCACAATATATATTACAAGTAGTTTAGGCAGCTAAGGATTCTTCCCAAAGAGAATTACATCAATCAATATTTATTTCCTAAAATATCTAGCTCAATACTCCCCCATCTGAGACCCCTCTGATAATGCTACCGTTTCGTTGGCTATGTTTTTCGATTTATTTACCAAGTTTCCTTTTCTTGCAAATAACGACAACAAGCAAAGGCAGATCTTAAAACTTTTGCTATTGAGAGCTAATTACCCAAAGCTTAGATGATGCACACGCTAGTACATTGAGCATGGTGCGCACATTTATATGAATAACAATCTAAATATACATAGATTACAAGTCAAATGAACAAATGTACATGGATAACAAGCCAAATGAACATATGTACATCTTTGTTGGTACATATTCATTGGTATCGGTCTTTATGTATATAATCTAGTGCTTGATGTTCATCGTGCATATGGTCCGCTTTATATGTACGTGTGTATGTATTAATTTGGGCTAATTACCTACATTAGACCTTTAGTTGATATCTGTTACACAGACACGGGTACGAGTACCGGAAACGGATACGGATACGAGTATCTGATACAACAAATCTAAACATTACATATATGGGCCGGGGACACCATCCTAAAGTTGGACATGGTAAGGTGATAAAACTTATTCTATATTATATGATGTTCATTTAATTTTTATAATTTTCAGTTTTGTAAAAAGACGAAATAGAAAGCAAAGTTCAAACTTTAAATGGCATAAAGTAAAATATTTACATGTATAAGAAAAATTAGAAAAGATAATTTTTTTTTGTAAATACTGAAATAAAAAACAAACCCTTAAAATAAGATAAAAGAAAAAGAAAAGAAATTAAAGAAATGTGTTAAACGTGATTACAAATAGATTTTCTGTAAAAAGTATCAACATCATTCACAATTACAGTTGTAATACTTGCATACTCCACAATGTGTGGGTCCCCGTTTTTCATTTCCTCTTTGGCTCTTTCCTCTCCTTTTTTTTTTTGTTACAGGGAAGAAAACACTAGGTCTGAGTTCTAGGAAAGGACCAGCCTACAGCATCCTTTCGGATGATGGAAGAAAAAATAGAAACAGAAGACGGAAAATAATACAATAAATGGGGCGAATCATGACCTTTCCGAGCCATAAAATCCGCTGCTTGGTTTGCCTCCCGAAAACAGTGATTAATGGAGACAACAAAAACATTATGAAGGTCTTCAGTCGAATCATCAATAAGCCCACCAATCTCCCACGGAACCTTCCAACACCTTCGCAAGGAATTGATGACAACCAAATTATCCCCTTCAATAACTAGAGAGGAAATATTAAGGAAACTAGCACCCTTGATACCTTCACGCAAACCCCAAGCCTCTGCCACGATATAGAACAACCCGACGGAAGAGCCAAAGCACCAGCAAGAACCCATGAACCTCGAAATCCCGAATGACAAACCCCAAAGTAGCCCGACCATCTGAAAGCTTAGAACCATCAAAGTTAAGCTTTAAGACCCCTTCAAGAGGAGGAGCCCACGCAACCTCTTTAACTCGATGCGACTTAGGAACACGCACCACAGAACCCAGATTAAGCACATCATCGAGAACCTGGGCCTTGGACCACCTGTCGAAAAAAGCCACCACCCTATGAGCCACATCCAAATGAGAGGCCCCCTCATCCTGGAAGATAACTTTATTTCTCACAAACCAAATGAACCACCATACAACACTAAAATGAGCAAACTCATCTAACGAAGAAATGTTCTTAATAGAGTTGATATTTGCAACAACATCATCGACAATAAAGAAAGGAGGGGGGCAAGCCCAACCATAAATCTCAAAAATACTAGAAAAATCATCCTTGGTAAATGGACAGCTAAATAAAAGATGATTAGTATCCTCCGAAAGATGGTTGCAAAAGACACATTCTTGCGGTAGGAAAACATGGCATTTCTCCAACCGAACTTTAGTATCAATCCCATCTTGATAGAGTTTCCACAAGAAATTCCTAATTTTAGGAGGAATCTTCAAACCCCAAATCCAATTAAACATTATAGGAGGACGAGGATCAATAGCCAGGCCCTGAGCTAATAGAGCTCCTGACTTAACAGAATAAATACCATCAGCAGTCAAACCCCAAATTAAAATAATCTTTACCAACATTCTTAGGGATAAAATACTGACAATAACATTAACAATCTCTTCAGGAACAATAGACAACAACAACTCCATATTCCATTGCCGAAATTCATTAATTACATCACAAACACGAAGGTTTTCAAAATTACCCGGAGGTGAACAAATAGAAGAGATGGGATATTGAAACACCCAGTTATCTTCCCAAAAAGAAACTTGAGTTCCTTCATTAATAATCCACCGAAGACCTTTCTTAAAAGTTCCTCGAGTAGAGAACAGTTTCTTCCATTGCCAAAAAGCATTGGAAGACGGGACATAGTCTAGAAGAGACGAGTCTTTTAAATATTTTTTGGAGATCATTTGAACCCAAAGATTTGACGGGTTGGCAATAATCTTCCAAAGTAGTTTCATCTATAATGCTTCATTATCAACATGAGCTTTACGAAACTCCAAGCCTCCAAATTTTTTAGGAACACAAATGCGTACCCAACCAATAAGATTAGCCGACTTGGAGTCAGGGCTTTTGTTCCAAAAAAAAATTTATATACGTTCTATCTAAATCAGAGTGAATCGAACTAGGAAGCATGAAGCTTTGCATTTGGTAATTGGCTTTAGTGGAAAAATTAGACTGGATTAGCACAGAGCGGCCAGCCTGAGACAACGAATTCGCTTTCCATTTGGATAACTGGTTTTGTGCAGATTGCACAGTCTTATTAAAAGTAGTTTTAGAAACGAACTCGACCATCTATAATTGGGCAGCCAAGATAATCATCTAAAGATAAGGAGTTTTGCATTTAAAGGATATCTTTAAACCTACTATCCTCTTGGGGAGAAACTTTCTAGGTAGATTGAAACGCAGATTTGTGAAAATTCACAAGTTGGCCTGACATAGCACAATACTTATCCATGACTTGCTTAATAATGTGGCAACTCCAATCCGAAGCCTTAGCAAGAATCATTGTATCATCCGCAAAAGTAAGAAATTGAATTTTGATACCTGACCTACCCATTAAGACACCCAACAACTTATCACCATTAAAAGAATGGGCAAAAATCTCCCTGGCAAGAAGTTCCGCACACATAATGAAAATATAAGGGGAAAGCGGATCACTCTGTCTGATTCCCCGAGACGGGAAAAACCGATCCCCCGGAATACCATTTACAAGAACAGAAAACGAAACAGAAGATATACATTGCCTGACCTAATGAATCCATTTATCATTGAAACCTAAATTTTCCAGCATAATAAACACAAAATTCCACTCAAGCCTATCATAAGCCTTTTCCATATCTAATTTTATGGCAATCCAACCCTCTTTCCCATCTTTATTCTTAAAAGAGTGAAAGACTTCATGAGCTAACAGAATACTCTTTCCTCTCCTTAAGTGTTACTCCCTCCGTTTCTTTTTAATTGCTACATTTTTTATTTTGGGAAATACAACTACCACTTTTGACCAATTATTTTGATTTCTTTATAAGTAAAAATATAATCATGTGTATTGTGGTCTGGTTAGATTCGTCTCGATCTGTAGATTTATAATATCAAATTTTATAATTTTTACTTAAAAGGAATAACGGATACTAAGGGTTAAAAAACGTCTTAAAAACCGTGCCTAAACAATGTAACAATTAAAAAGAACCGGATGGAGTAACACACGGCTGGGTATAGTATATTGTCCCATGAATTGTACAATCTCCGTTTGTTTTTAGTTATTACACTTTTATTTTTAGATCGAATCTATTTAATTGTTACACTTTCATTTTATCCTTATATGGTTAGGGGTGTCAAAACAGGTTCTCAAACAGGTTCTGGGTATACCCACGGTGAACCAGGTCAGACCCGGACAGGTCAGGATTCTGATTGTCAGTGCCCCAGGTCATGATTGGTCAGGTTTTGTTCAACTGGGTCGAACACATTTGAATCATTGGATTCCCGGGTGCCGGACAGGTCTGAGCGTTCCATTTACAAGTCGATCCATTCCCGGATATGATCGTCCGTTGACATTTTTTTTGCCGGGTTTGCGCAGGTCGTATTTAGGTTTCATGTACAGTTGAGTTAAGTCAAATGTACTCGGGTTGAATTAGTAATGACCTTAGTTCGATCATTGTGAAACATCGGGTCCATTCGCTATTGAACGTCAACTCAACTTCGGGTAACTCCTGATCGGGCCATCTTGATTTTGTTATGAATTTTGTAAACGAATCATATTAATAAAATATTAAGATTGACATATATATACATATGTGTGTGTGCGATAAATATATGGATGACAACGAAAAACCAATAAAAACACTATATTGATTACCGTGATGTTTAGTGTATTCTCTTAGTCAACCCTTATTTTGACTAATCAACTACGTAAAACCACTCTAATGAGTAAAGGAGTAGAACGACTCTTCATATGTTCTAATATTATATATTATAACCAATGACAATAATAACGAGTAGACGATCAATTCCAAGCTTTATACAAATGATTTATTATTATAAGCATTATGATTGATATATAAGTTTGTAAATAGATATGATGATAATGAGAATAATAATAATGATAAACATAAAGCGATAATGATGATAATAATGATACAAATAATAATAACAATAATAATAACAATGCTAACAATAGCAATAGTAATACAAATAAGAACAAGATTACTAACAATAACAATAACAATATAAATACTAATAGTAATGGTAGCAACAATGCTAATAATAGCCATAACAATAACAAACATAACGTGATATATATGTATATATATGTTGTGACTATATATGATAAAGTATAAACAAACTATTTTATCAATATGTTTAAACATTATTTTAGTACTACATTGGTATCAAATAATTGTAAAACCACTCTAATACTCTATTGGTTATAAATTAGTATAATGACCCTTGATATGTTATAATATTATAAAAAATGACAATCATATGTTTATAACTATCGTTCATATGAGGCCTAAGTGATTATAATGAGGGTTCATTTGTTGTACAATAATAATAATAAACATAACAACAATTTATATAAATGAGTAAAGTTAATTACTAAACTAAGACTTAGATTATTGGCTAATGGCTTACTGCATTTATGTGTTACTCCAACGAAGTATATAATAAACAATATACATTAAAGTCACTAATGATCAATCATCAAAAGATGAAGTCAAATCAACTTGTGTGAACATTCGGTTACAATTCTATCTTACTAAAATTCCAATTTCTTTAGTTTTTTCTAAAATCCTAACTTGTTAAAAATCAAAATCAAGAAGTTAACTGTTAACAAGGTTAATCTACCATAAGCCTATAAGTTAATAAGTACTTACTACATAATAACTTGTTAACAACTATATATCAACTTAGCACTTAGTCATTTATAGATTTATAGATTTTGAGTTTCTGAATTTTTTTTGTTATACTTTATCTTCTGTTGTTTTGAATATATGTGCTAATAGTATATTATTTGAATCTTTTGATTTACTTTTTTTTTGTTATTGTTGACAGGGATAACTTGTGCAGAATAGTTGATGAAGATTGAAAAATTTGTTAATTTTTGTGTTGATTAATTTTGTTTTTGTGTAATATCGTTCAATTTTGTCCCCAGATTTTATTGACTTTTGTGTAATTTCATATAATTCCACATTTATTCTTTTTGTGTGATTTTTATGTAATTTCACTAAATATTGATTTTTTGTATAATTTATTATAATTGCAGATTTTTTATAAGCTCATATGTTGTTGTTTAGTATAGAGTTACGAGAATTTGAGATATTATTTGGTAGAATATTAAAATGGGATAATTTGGTAGAATATTTGGTAGAAAAAATGAGGAAAATTTAGTAGAATATTAAAATGGGGTAATAAATTTGGAGTATAGGGTTTAATAAGATATTTTTTAATATTATTTGAAAATGAGGACATTAGGTAATTATAGAAAATATAAACAAGTACATGATATTTAAAGTTTAACTCTTAAATTAAATGTAATTTATTTTTTTATTTAATTAATTATTAAATGTAAGAAAGTTTATAAATTTATATATTTAAATGATTTTATGGATATATATATTTTAGTAATATCCGGTTGAGTATGGTCGGGTTCGAGTTTGAATGCAGGTCTGTCTGGTCAAGTCAGTATATAATCTTGCCAGGTGCCGGTCAGGTCTGGGTAATCCCAGGTCAGGTTTCAATCAGGTCTGGAGACTGACCCTCACAGGTCGAACCAGGTTCAAGTCAGGTCAGAATCAGGTTGACCCAGCGGTCAGGTCTGTTTCTGACACCCCTATATATGGTAACATGTCACATTAATTTTGTACACTTTTCTACCTCATATGTCTCACCACCCATTTTATTAATCCACCCCAAAACCTTTTCCACCCACCCTAATTTCTCTCTCCTCTAATATTTTAAAGATTATTTTACATTATACTTTTCTCGTGCTTTTTTCATAATTGCATTGGTTCCCACTCCCACCCCAAACTGAAGTGTAACAATTATTTGATCACGGAGGGAGTAATCTTTTGGGCCTTCTATTTTAGTAGGCTAACCAAAATAGTAAAGTTGTAAAAAAATTTCCAAAACCTTTTAAGGGTGGGCCTAATCATGCCCCTTAAAAAGGTTTGCTCCTGACATGAAGTGATAGCTGAACCAATCGCCTTTTGTAATGGTTTGATTGAAGTGAAGCATATCGGCATCAGGAACATCATATTTGAAGGAGATAACATTGTGGTAATCAATATTCCTCATTTCCAGAATGATCTGAACACTTAGCTTGTTGGGATACGTAGTTTAAGATGATAAGTTGTAGTGTAGTTATTAAATGTTATTTTATTAAAGAAGTATATGTGATAGAAGTTGGTGGAATATATTTTATTGAAGGAGAAAAAAAGGGGTAACTTTTTACTGATAAAGCTAGAGTGTGGGCCAAAAGGAGTGTAAAATAAAAAAAATATAGTAATAGTAGGAACATGTCAAAAATAAAAGTGTTCAAACTAATTTGGGACAAACATAAAATGAAAGTGTTCAAACTATTATAGGACCGAGTGGTATCATAAAAGGACTTCTCAAATCTCAATGTATAGCGCATTAGTACCATCATTGCGGACATCAAGAGCCACATCCAACACCTCCACATGACTCAATTTGTGCACATATATATTCCGAAAGCTAATCAAGTTCCGATTATCTTTTAAAACTCGGTGAGTTAGGTTTTGTTGAAATTGCAGAATAAAAGAATTACGTTTTTTAACTCAATAAATAATATTTCGTTCCTCTACTTTCCCTCCATCTGCCGCAAATTTTCAACTGTAAATTTTACTATTACCTACTACCTCTATTTTTTTGTTGCAACAAGTGCCTTTTTGTACAAATATTAAGGAAAGAGGAGATGGGGAGTAAATTTGACCTAATTGTCTATGCTTTATGCATGTGAGTATAGGTGAAGTGAAAATAAAATGATCAAATTGCCCAAAAACCTTTACCAAGAAAGAAAATGTTGCATCTTATGAAAAACACCTTAAAAGGAAATTTGTTGCAACTAAAAAAACTGCGGAAGTATTAATTTATGTTAGAGGCATTTTTTTTAGTTTCTCCTTGTTTCAATCCATAGAGCATTGTTCTTAAAAGTCACAAGAATATACTAGTGCGTAAAAGTTTTGAGAGTCTCCATTGAGAAAAAAATTATACAACAATGCCAACTAGCAATGTCAACGGGTAGGATCAGGACCGTATCCTCTAGGATCCATCCTTTTTTAAGCCATGGATCCAGATCCGACCCGGATCCGCTGGGTAATAAAATTGAGGATCCAGATCCAATGGATCCTACGGATCTGGGTCCAAAACAGATCCTAACCTATTTTATTCAAACTACCCTAATTTTTACAATAATTAATGATTTTAAAAAATAAAACAACTCCAAGGACGGCGGCAGCTATGCGTGGCTCAGCTTCGACTGCTCGTGGCTTCAATTGATTGGACTACTTGAGAGAGTTCTCTGCTTCGTGGCTCGTGGGTCGTGTCACATTTATATATAGTTTTTAGATGCATTTTGATTGCATTTAGAACTCCTTTTTAGATGAATGGCATGAATTACGTACGTAAGTTGTGCTAAACTACTCCCAGTTTGCGTGTTTCGATGATTTTCAGGTTATTTTGATGCAAATTGATTATGATTATCTAAGATAAAGCCTATTAATCATTGAGGATGAAGATATCTTGCAGAAGGATCACAATGCATCCGTTTGGGACAATTTCGAGTTAGAATGAAGCAAAGAGTTAGTGAAAGAAGTGCCAAAACTGACACATGTTCACTATTTTGATAATAATTTTTGATATAAAATTGATAATCAAGAAATTATAATTGGGTTGGAAACTAGACTTTAAGGGCTTTCCGATGATAGGTCACATGCCTCAAACGGACTTCTGGTTTGAGAGATACATCCTTCGCAATTTGACGCAAAATCGCAGTTTTCTCGCCCGGTCGACCGGGCGGTTTCGCCCGACCGCACGGTTTCGCCCGACCGCACGGTTTCGCCCGACCGCGCGGTTTCGCCCGACCGGGCGAGACGAGAACTCCTTCAGCATACAAGCTCCTTCTTTTCTTATTGGAATTGGACGTTTGAATAGTCAAAATCCATCTACTCGGAAAGATCTTGCTCGTGGTGTAATTTATTTTTGAAGAGAGGCAAAGATGCGACTGCAGTTTTTGTTTTAACCAGACGAGTCACCCGGTTTTATTTTCCTGTCACACCTTCACGAAAATGACCATATTTGGAGATCTAACCGTTGGAGTGTCCTAAAATTCGGACAACACGTTGAGGACGTATGGAACATTACTTTGACCGGATCGATTTGGCATCCGAGCTTCAGATCGTCGGGAGTCGTGGTTGGAACAGAACAGTATATAATGGAAATGCAAGCAATTGGAGGTCTTCAAAGGTAACTAACGGTTTTCCTAGAACGGTTAGAATTCGCGTAAGGATTATATTTGTTGTAATACTTAAGTTAGGTTAGTATTAATCTAGGAAATTTGGGTGGGAATAATTATATGTTGTATGTTGTTTTCTTTTCATAGTTTCTACGAGTGATATGATTATTGTAGCTTGTGAACTTGGAATGCTATGCTTTTATGCTCTAGAACCACGGTACTGTTATGAATTATGATGCTGCTCCATGTTGCTGTTGTAACTGTTGTTTTAAACTTCTATTGCAACGCTATTATTGGTGTGTTGTTTCGGAGCTCGTAAGTGTCTATGTTGTTATGTATTTAGATGCTGGCCTGCTGATCTTTTGTTTCTTGCAGCTTTGCATTATGGGGATTGGTTGTTGTTTGTAGTGATTAGTGATGTCAATATGTGGTTGTGGGTCTTGTTATTTGATAAGATGCCTTGTAATACGTTTTATGAGTTATAACATCATGTACTAGTTAAGTTAAAATTTATACTTGGATATATGTTGTTGTTTTATGTTGTAAGTGTGCTGTTATTTTATATTTGAGTTTACAACTTATCCTTCAAGTTAATATAAAGATTTTTGTTAACTATTTTATGATTTTGGTGATGAATTAAGATGTATTTTGAAATTATTATTATTATTATTATTATTATTATTATTATTATTATTATTATTATTATTATTATTATTATTATTATTATTATTATCATTATTATTATTATTATTATTATTATTATTATTACTATTATTATTTTGAGAAGAATGTTATCTGTAACACCCCGAAATTTCATTCCTAAATTTTCGTATTATTTTACCCTTCATTATTATTTTCCGTTAAAATTAGAATATTTAACTTCTTAAAAATATTATATCTTATGTTATTTGTTTTTCAACTTTTAAAATGTTATATTTATATTATTTATTTGATGAGAAATTATAGATTTTCTAGTATTTAGAAATACGCGTTTGAGCTAGTATTTTTATTTATTCGATTTGAACTCATCTGGACCGTGCGCACGACTTTTTAATGTGAAGTTTTAAGCTCCTAAAAGCTGTCCACAAAATCAGAATATTGGAAGCATAGGAGAGGCTTTTGAGCATCCTTGTAACCTCCTATTTAATTCACCATAATTATCCAACTTAAAACCCCAACATTAGTCTTTGTAACCCCCTTTGTAACTTCATTTGTATTGCTGAAATTATGCTAGAAAAATTCAGTTTGTAACCCACCTCCTCTCACGCCAGTCTTAGAGTGGAAGAGAAAGAGTTCTTCTCTCTTTTCGCATTTTCGTCCATTTTTGCACACCCATCTTGTTTGCCCCATATCTCCTTCGCTTCTTATCGGAATTGGACGTGTGAGTAGTCAAAATTCATCTACTCGGAAAGATCTTGCTCGTAGTGTAATTTGTTTTTGAAGAGAGGGAAAGACGCGACTGCAATTTTCGTTTCAACCAGACGAGTCACCCGGTTTTGTTTTCCTGTCACACCTTCACGAAAATGACCATATCTAGAGATCTAACTGTTGGATTGTTCTGAAATTTGGACAACACGTTGAGGACGTATGGAATACTAATTTGATCGGAGCGATTTGGCATACATGCTTCCAATTGTCGGGAGTCGTGGTCGGAACATAACCGTATATAATGGAAATGCAAGCAATTAGAGGTCTTCAAAGGTAACTAACGGTTTTCCTAGAACAGTTAGAATTCGCGTAAGGATTATATTAGTTATAATACTTAAGTTGGGTTAGTATTAATCTAGAAAATTTGGGTGGGAATAATTATATGTTGTATGTTGTTTTCTTTTCATAGTTTCTACGAATGATATGCTTATTGTAGCTTGTGAACTTGGAATGCTATGCTTTTATGCTCTAGAACCATGGTACTGTAATTAATTATGATGCTGCTCCATGTTGCTGTTGTAAATGTTGTTTTAAGCTTCTATTGCAACGCTATTGTTGGTGTGTTGTTTCGGAGCTCGTAAGTGTCTATGTTGTTATGTATTTAGATGCTAGCCTCCTGATCTTTTGCTTCTTGCAGCTTTGCATTATGGGGATTGGTTGTTGTTTGCAGTGATTAGTGATATCAATATGTGGTTGTGGGTCTTGTTATTTGATAAGTTGCCTTGTAATGCATTTTATGAGTTATAACATCATGTACTAGTTAAGTCAAAATTTATACTTGGATATATGTTGTTGCTTTATGTTGTAAGTGTGCTGTTATTTTATATTTGAGTTTACAACTTATCCTTCAAGTTAATATAGAGATTTTTGTTAACTATTTTATGATTTTGGTGATGAATTAAGATGTATTTTGAAGTTATTATTATTATTATTATTATTATTATTATTATTATTATTATTATTATTATTATTATTATTATTATTATTATTATTATTATTATTATTATTATTATTATTATTATTATTATTATTTTGAGAAGAATGTTATTTAATTTGAAATTATTTGGTTGCGACCCTAGATTTCTGCTGATTTGGAGTAAGGCCTTAAGGGCATCTGTGTAATTTGATGATTGAGTATTATTTTATTATTATTATTGTTTGAGAGCAAGATTATCCTGAGTGACGTAATCCCGAGGTGAAGAACATGCAAACCATAGGACGTAATCCTAGGTATACCTTGGTTTTGTTGTCGTCCGAGAGATCGGTGGGGACGTAATCCTACACCGCATCGGGAGTATGGCCATTCTTAAACACAGGCAGTAGGGAACGTAACCCATAGGCTGTCTGGAGATTGCGATCTGACATTACCATAGGAAGGGGGTTGTCCACTAGCGTTCGGCTCTCTCTCAAACTAAATGTATTATTGTATTATTTTAAACTTGATGGTTTATGTTGTTGATACTTGAGTTTAGATATATAAGTTATTTACCCATGTTGTTTATTTTGTTATCTTTACTCTATTTATATTAAGCATGTTATTTTGTCTTTGTTTGAGTGTTATATTTGATTATTTAATGTTTACTATTGAGATGTTTTTGTATAACTTGATTATTAACACTTTTATAACTGTTATATGGATCCTAATTGAGCTGAGAGAGTTGTTAGTTACTCCCCACTGATTGTGGATGTTTGTTGATATATTTTGCAGGTGATTATTTCATGTTATGGGAAATGAGAGAAAGGCTATTTAGGATTTTTTGAGACATCTTATTTTATTTTATATTCACTATATATATTGGGATTATGAGGTTGTTTTGCCTCTTTTTGGATATCTTGGATTAGTATAATTGGGTTTTATTTTTTATTTAGTTTAATTAAACATTTAATTAGAGTGACATTTCCGTCAGGCGATATTTCCGCTATCGCCATTTCCTTAATAAAATGTTCTATTTTATTTATATTATGTTTTTAAAAGGACGGAGTGTTACAGACTGGCCAATCGGGCGAGAAAGAGGCCAAATTTGCTTACGCGCCCGACCGGGCGGCCTTGCCCGATTGACCGGGCGAAATTGTTCCTTTGCTCGTAAGTTCAAGACAACGTCGCCCGACCGGGCGGTTTTTCGGGAACGTCAATTTTTGCCTTTTTTAGCCGGTTTTGTAAAAACTATAAATAGGTTTTTAGTATTTTCGATTAGCCGATCTTTTATTCTTCGTTTATAGGTTTAAACAATTAGTATACTCTTTCTACTTTTTTATTAACTCTTTGCTTTGAAGATTATAAAGATCGTTGATTTAGTTTGCATTGCTCTTCAATCATTCGGTATTCTTCTTTACTTTGATGAATTCTTCTATTTGCATTTTGTTTGTTGTGTTTATTATTATCATGAGTGAGTAGTCTTTTTCTAGGGCTTAGTGAGGGAGGCCATGTTTATACCTATTTGATTGTGGTTTAAAGTTCTTCGATATTTGGATTTAATTAGAGTAATTCCTGTTTATTTATTATAATTGCTTAATTCATGTAATTGTGCAATATCGTGAGTTATGTTTAGCTAATAGGAGTTAGAATCGAAAGATCGTACTCATTAAAGGCTTGTTACAATTGGTAGATCTGATTATGTTGAGTGACCGTACTAGCATATGTTGATATATGAGTGTTAAGACCCGACCGTAGGATTAACAAAATACTCTAATTACTCAAACCTCAATCCAAGTATTGTTGAATTATATTGTAGTGATTAAATTGGTATAAGCATGGTGGACCGATCGATTGCCCTAGCTTTCTAATTATTTGATAAACTTTCATCCTTTTGTGTTATAGTTTATTCTAGTTTAGTTATTAATCTTTCAATCAAATTTCTCTCTTGAAGTAGTTAAATAGTTGAGCATAAATCAATAAAACTTCTTTCCCTGTGGATCGACCTGTATTTGCCAGTTTCCGCTAACAACAGACACCGTGCACTTGCGGTATATATTTTTAAACCCATCAATTTCTCACAATAGCAAATTATGACATCATGAAATTATTCGGAAAGTAAGTTACGAGATAAGGAAAGTCTAATTATTCATTAAATAGGCGGAATAAGTTATCCGCGTGTACAATCACTAGTAGAATAAATGCTAATTACGGCGGTCATTAAGTGGCCTAGTGCGGCGATTTTGGCCACGCAACAATAGATAATAGGAATTACCTATTGCTGCGGTTGTTGACTGCAGCAAAAGGGTAACCTACTGCTGTGGTTCCTACCCAAAACCGCAGCAACAGGTTAAAGTCTATTGCTGCGGTTATTGGTAAAAACTGCAGCAATGGGTACAAGTAAAAAAAACAAATTTTTTTTTTTTGAAATTCTAGCAATTTTAAATCAACTCCAACAACTAGAATATTGTCGTATGACAATTTTTCAAATGAAGATACCAAAATATATCTACAATACAAAAACAAAGAACAAACGAAGATACATAGAAACTAAAAAGAACAAACTAATAACAAAAATCCAAAGCACTAAGAAACTAAACCTAAAATACAAAAAGCTGCAAAACAGAAAAAATAAAAACAAAATTTCGTTTAATGTTAGCAGTGTTTCATGTTAGGACAAATCGCAAAAAATAAAAAAAATATTCCAGATCTGAATAAAATTGAGCCAAACTAATCTTCAATCTTCAAGCGAAGAACAACTTTCATGGAGTTAGAGGGAGGAGAGGTTTGACATTGACGATGGCGCAGCACGGCGGCGTGGTCGGCGTGCTCGGCGTGGGCGGCGTCGCCGAATCTGGAGATATAAATCTAAATCGAAAATCTCATCAAACATTGAAATTCATCGAAAATCTTACCCAAAATTTAAACCAACAATGCACAAAATTAAACAGATCTGAATAACAAAAAATGAAATAAAGTAGATATAAATCTAAATCTAAAAAGACGAAAAAAGCTAGGGTTTATCGATCGAAGAAACAGAGAGGAGAGAAGCTCGGGTACCTCAAAGCTTGCTTAAACTTAACCCATTTTTAAAATGAAAAAAAGTATTGAAATTGAGAGTACCTTTTGAAGATCTTCAGATCTATCGTCGGTGCCATCAATCTTCAATAATTTAGACGCTTCCCTGAAGATACAATACAAATTCAGTAAAAAAAAAAGGTGAGAAAATAGTGTGGGAATTGGGATGATAGAGGAGAGAGAAAGAGAGCGTACAAGTGAAAGTGATGGAAAGCGCCATCAATGATCTCATCGACAAGATTATATGAGGATGGAGAGAGAGAAACAAAGATGGATGGATTCTTTTAAGTAACGTTGAGAAGAGAGAGAGAGAGAGAGATAGAGAGGTGTGAGAGAGAATAAGTGGGTTATGAGGGAAAGTGGAAACGGCGCCCAATAAGATTCCACTAGCAAAAAACCTTAATGACCCTATTGCTGCGGTTTTTGCTAGAAATTGCAATAATGGATTAAAATAGATCTGGTCAAACCAGTCAACAAATTTTGAAAAAATTCCCGTTGACTTCTATTGCTGCAGTTTCCACCCAGATTCGCAGCAATATGTTGATTTTCGATTTTTCCTTTTCTTTTGACGCGGTTTATTGCCGCGTATGGGTAAAACCACAGCAATTCCACCGCAGCAATAAGTAAAAATTCTACTAGTGAGTAGCAGATTCCAGCACAAACACTCTGAACTTACGAAAGGCATACCTCCTTGACAAGAAGTCTCCACGGGGCGTGTCACCTATCGTTAGAAAGCTTTTCAAGTCCAGTTTCCAAATATGCTAGAATTATTGAATTTTCATAATCAAATCAAAAGTTATGGTCAGAAGACTAGACGTGACTCCTCTTTTCACATTTCTTCCAATGATTTCTCGCTATGTTTTCGCTCAAACTCGTACTATGAGATATCCATGACGATCCTTATGCAATTCACCTTCTTTCAAATGTTTCTAATCCTCAAGTTTAGCTAATTATACTCCAAATACGTTCTCAATACCTGAAATTCATCAAAAACACGAAAATATACCGAATAGGAGTAGAATAACATAACTTAAGAATATAATGCAAATATGAAACTAAAGGCTCCAACATGCAACCTAAATGCACCTAAAAACTATATATAAATATGACTTATAAATGGCAACAGGTCGGACTTGGACCTAGTTATGCATAATCCGACTGTATTGAGGAAGGTACATTGCACTACACTACAACAACACTATACTACATCATGTGCAAATGATCACCAATCATTAAATGCTAGCTGCTAGCTATTATTTCAGTTTTGTCTAGTAAACCTAAGGTTGTTACACAACTGTCAGTTTTCTCTTGATACTAGGAGAATATTCCTACGTGTCTTCATAGGTTTAGCTTACTATTTAAAGTTCTTGTAAAAGCCGTTGTAAGCATGACAAAATGAAATGAAATTTTTTTGGATTACTGAGAACAATTTGGCATGAAATCTCACACTACAAAACTGATGTTCTTAGTCTAAATGCTTTCATGGTATCAGAGCTTTGGCTCAAAGATCACAAAAATTCTGTAACATTGCTAAATACAAAAAAGATCCTGCCTTTAGTTTAAGAAAACAAAAATGGATGCTTCAACCACCACCACCATTGAATTGTTACTAGCCCATTATATTTACATCCCTCTGATGGGAATAATTTCATGAACATTGAAAAGTGTCAAGGTTCCTCTAACTATAAATCATGGAGATGATCTATGAAAATAGGCCTTGCATCTAAAAGAAAACTAGGTTTTGTAACAGGAGTCTTGAAGAAAGATGAGAAAGACACTGTAAAGATTGAAGTTTGGGAGACTTGTAATTAAGTATGTTCATTTCGGATATCCGATCCGATCCGAAAATTCGGATCGACAGAATAGCGATTTGAATCCGATCCAAAAAAAAACGGATATCCGAAAATCGGATATACAAAATTTTCGGATCGGATAACACGATATCCGAAATTTTTATTACTTGAATTTTTAAGCTTTTCAGGGCTGTTTTTTCTTACAATTTTGGGCCCAACACTCAACTTACAGCAGCTCCTAATAGCCATCAGGCCCAATTTCATGGCTGTTTTTTCATGGCAACTTCTAAGTAGTATGCATCATTGAATATTTGCATCCAATTTCATGATCAAAAAGCACATTTTCCATGTTATACCATACATACATAATACATTCATCTAAGTTCTAGTTAAAATTAAAACATCCAAGTTCCACCCTCCAAGTTCCAGCATCCAAATTAACACACTAATACACAAGTTCTTCCACACTTGCAGCTTCATCATCAGATATGCACACGTTCTCCATGTTTGTTTCGTCATTGCTCCTGCTGAAAGTACTACATTATTGAAGAAAAATTATTAGAACGAAAAAGCATCAAAACAAGAAGAAGACATTAAAAAACGCAACAATTAAAACCAGTTAAAACAAAGAAGAAATAGAAAGTGAAACCACAACATAACAAGAAATAAACAGAGAAGAAGAAGAAAGAAAAATACCTCAACATTTCAGAACAATAAAAAGTGAAACCACAACAGAACAAGAAATAAACATAGAAGAACAAGAAATAAACAAAGAAGAAACAGAGAAGAAACAAAGAAGAAATAAGCAGAGAAGAAGAAGTTGCTGAAATAGAAAAACGACAAATATATAATGTTTTAGTCGAAAATTTAAACAAACGAAAAACAAAGAACAAGAAATAAAAAAACTGAAACAACATAACATGGGAGATGATTCACTCGAAAAATTAGAGAAGATGCAAAACATAGGAGAACAAGAAAAAAAAATGAAACAACAAAACATATGAGAAGATTCAGTCGAAAAATTAAACAAAGAACAAGAAATTAAAAAACGAAACAACAAAAGAAGATGCATGTGAAGAAGATGAAGTGATAAATTAAAACGAAAATAAATCATCAAATCCTTGCCAATTCAAAAGATTCATTCGAAATATACCTCATTTATTCGCGCCGGTAGGTGGTTGGCTGGCCTATCGCCCTGACAGAGTCGTTGGGTTGTTGGCGACGCAGCCTCGCAGCAGGTGTGGAGAGAGATGAGAGAAATAAAGATGCGGCGTGTGTGTGTCTTAGGGTTTAGAATTGGGCTGTTCAACATTTCAGTTTGAACTTTGAATAAATGTTTTATTGTTAAGGTTTTAAAAAAATAATAAAAAACTATACTTTTTAAAAACCGGATATTTCGGATATCCGAAATTACAAAAATCGTGATCCGTATCCGATCCGAATATCTGAAACTCAAACTAACGGATCGGATATCCAATTTTTCGGATCGTATCGGCTGGATCGGATCATTATGATCATTTCTTGGATACTTGGATCAGTATCTGAATCCATTAATAGATCCATAATGTTCATGGGTAGTGCAAGAAAAATCTGGTATCAGTTGGAGAAGAGATTTTCTCTCACAAATGGAACCAACACTAGTGGAAAAAATATCAAACCAGTCAAAAACTGGTTACAGATCTGGTTATGGGCCGGAACGGGTGGACACGAACCAACTAGAAATGATCAACTGATCTGGTCCAGAACCATATCAGTTTATCACTAATTGATCCAGTTTTCTTGCCAAACCGGATCAGTTCACTACATTTGTATTAAAAAAAATGGTGTGTCACCCCAAATACAGTTTCAGTAGTCAGATCTAGGTTACGACCTTTTTACCCTAAAATTACAAACCCTATAATTATTTACTTCATCAAACGAACACAAAATTGAGATCCAAAAATCGAAATGAAAAATATAAGAAACACCAGTTACATATATTAACTGACTAATTAATTTATAAAGAAAAAAACGACAAATTACAAGAAATTAAAAACTACAAGATAAATTACAAGAAATTACAAGATAAATTCCGAGACAATGATAAATTAAGCACGAAATTAAAAACGAAATAATCCAACACAAATTACGAAGGAAATTAAAATCAAAAAATTACAAAAAAAAAATCACGAACCCTAGATATGGGTTACAAGCGACGGTGGCGATGTTGGTTGGTGTTCAACGAAGAAGATGGCGATGTTGGTTGGTGTTCAACGAAGTCGGCAACAATGTTGGTTGGTGTTCACGATTGACGGCGGCGATGCTGGCGTCATTGAGGCTTATGGAAATAAAACGAATTGAGTTGTCAAGATTTTTGCTTGTTTGCCTTCGAGAAATTAGAGGCCTTCGCTTCATTCGCTTCAGTTCATATCTCGAAATAAAATCAACGACGAGAGGATTCGCGAAAACAACGGTGAGAGGATTCGCGTCGGAATTTCCAGATCCGAAAATAAAAACAATGGCGAGAGAACGGTGAAGGTGTGAGATGAGAGAGAATAGAGGACCAGATGAAGGGGGAAAAACCCTGAGTCTATCGTGAGAAGAGAGATGAGAGATGAGGGAGTAGAGGAATGACAGGAGAGAGGACTAGATCAGTTAAATGAGATAATAGTGAGGAGCGTTTTAAAACTCGATAATGGCCCAAAAGGAGACGAAGCCCACTTGATAATGGTTTCCTTAACAAACTGGACTCTCGCTTTTTAAAATGGAAAGACCAAGCCCATAACTAATCCGGACAACATGACCAACCAAATCAATTAATGTGAATTGATCCGGTTCACGTGGCCAACCGGATCAGATGATATTAACTGATCCGTTATGGGGCCAACCGGAGCAGTTTTTATGTGACATTTAAGGTTTTTTCCACTAGTGTAGGAAATACAAAATCTGTAAAGATTTGTATGAGACAAAACAGCAAGGGAAACAAGTAAGTGAGTATTACACTCATATGAGATGTTATTGGGAGGAGCTTGAATCCTTGAATGCCCTACCACCAATAACAACTGTAACAGCTGAAATCACAAGTTTCATTAAAGCTTTAAAAAAACAACTTGAAGAACATAAGTTGTTTCAAATTCTAAATGTTCTAGATGAGGTGTTTGGAATGCAGAGGAGCCAACTTCTCATGATGAGCCCTCTACCATATGTAGAGATAGCTTGCAGTCACCTAAAACCACCCAAAAGGGAAACTGAAAGAGAGGTGTTGGGTCAAGTGAAATATGAAGGAGATACTCTAGCCATGTTCTGTATAGGGACAGGGGGAGCTGCAAGTAGTGGAACTCTTCCTATGCAGTATTCGGTGTGTGGGAAAAGTGGCCACACCCAGGAGAAGTGTCGGTTTGTCATAGGTTTTCCTAGCAACCACCCAAAAGGGAAGAACATGAGAATGAATCAACACAAAGGGAAAGGTAGAATTGAGCCTGGATGGAACAAAGGGAAACCTAGTGGTGGTAAGGTTGTTGCAAATGTACATGTGGAACATCACAGTGATGCTGTCTCAACAACTAGTACATACCTACCACACTTTTCTTCTCCCCCCTAACTTCATTCCAAAAAAAATCCCATTTCCATCGTTCTTCTCCCATTAAATTCAAACTTTTCTACTCCCCCAAAACAAAATGTCAAACACTACTGCCCCCAAAAAACCAAGGGTCTCCCCCCCAATTGGTCTGACAGCGCTTGATGAAGCGCATCCACTTTGCAGGGAGTGTTACCTGCTGACATACCACGTCTTCTCACGCCTTGATTGGGAGGCGAGGTTGTCTGTGGAGAGGGTGTGCAAAAAATGGCGCACCTGGTGAACCACATCCAGTCATCAGACCCGCTGACGGAATGGATCCTCAACGACATTTTCTACAACAACGGCCACGACCTCAAAGCCTTGGTGGAGAAGGATAGGACAACCTACTTTGATGGTTTCCCATTGCTGTTCAAGGAGGGTTGATATCCTTGGGTTGGGGTTTTTTTGGGTTTTTGCAGAACAATTTTTACGAGTTCTTGCATGAACTCTTTCTGTTTTGAATTTTGTTGTTTTTTTTAATTTTCAACTTTTTTGTTCATGTAAATACTCTTTTATATTTAATAAATATTATCATTTTCAGTTCATCTTTCTCCATAATTAACATGATTTGTTTGTCCATCATTTGTTTATAATCTTTTTTTTTTTCGTCCCATAAGCAATATTTTTACAACCACTATCCAGGGCCGGCCCTGGGGTGGGGCAGGCGGGGCCCACGCCCAGGGCCCATTAAAAATGCCTCTTGTTCATTAAAGAAAAAAAGGAAAGTAAGGCCCCAACAAGAATAAGTCAGCGTTTGATACAGAGAGTATGTAGAAGCATCAAGCAGTTTTGCAAACATCATTCAATCACCGTATAGTTGAGTTTCCAAAAACAAGAAAATATCCTCCAATAAATCCCTTAAACTTAGGCATCCAAAATTCTTACCAAATTAAACTCCCTGTTCCCTTTTTTTCTCCCTAAATCAATTGAAATTGTGTACAATCTAAAAAATTCAACAGAAACAAAGTTGGATGGGAGTACATATATATATATTCATTAAAAAAATATACAGAAAGAAAAAATTACAGTTGGGAATTGTGGTAGCGGCAATAGTCGGTTGTTTTGAATGCAAATTTCTAGGCAATTTTATCATTGTTTAATATTTAGAGTAAAGTAAATAGTCTAAGCTTCCAATTTTCGGCATGAACTCATGAAGTATAATTGTATGTGAATATGTGATGTACCCTGTTGTCTCTGTATAGTATTTAAAATGACTTTTAGCTAAGATTAATCCACTTGAGGTTTCAATTTTAGGTATGCTAAAGTTACTCTAGTAAGACTTAGGCATAATTAATAATTTGTTAGACTCAATTTTGCTTGAGGATTGATATATGATATTTGCTTCGAGTATGCTGTATGCAGTAGTGACATAAAATTCATGAGCAAGATTTTTGTTGTTTTGGTAGCAAATATTGTGAATATGTGACTTGGTAGATTTTAATTCAAGTTATGTTATATAGTTGCCGACTTCAAATTTCAGAAATCAAAATTTAGAATAAAAAGGCTTAGAAAAGGGAACTTTCAACTTAACAAGTGTGATTGTTCTTATCTATATCTGTTGAATTGTCATATATAAATGACCATGATAATGACCCTAATCATGTATCAAATGAGTCTAATGTTGAAAGTGTTGAGGGCCCACTTTTCTAAATCCTCCCCGGGCCAAAAAATACTCGGGAACGGTCCTGCCACTATCCAACATAGCATATAAGTTAGTGTATTTTTCAAACAACAATAGCATAAAAAGTTAATGTTCACTTAAATGAACATATGCATCCACTCCTCTGAACATCTGAAACGTGGAATAGAATATATGATGTCATCTAAATGAACATTGGTTCCTCTAAATATGAACTGAACCTATCCAAAGTACATGGATTATGTTGCAATGAACATGTGTAATCAATTAATGAACATGTACCAGTAATGTTGCAATGATCATGTGTAATCAAGAAATGAACATATGTAATCAAGTAATGAACATATGATCATATGTAATCAATTAATGAATATAAGTAATGTTGCAATGAACATGTGTAATCAAGTAATGAACATATGAACATATGTAATCAAGTAATGAACATGTGTAATCAAGTAATGACCAATTGTACAAGTAATGTTGCAATGAACATGTGAAATCAAGTAATGAACATATGCAAATAAAAAATGAACATGTACTTTCACATCGAACAAATGTAAGTAAGCAATGGACACTCTAGTAACATATGAAAGTAAATAATGGACCCCAACTGTAATGAACATATCAAACCAAGTAATGAACATATACAAGCAAATGTTGAACATATAGTAACACAATGGACATATCTAGGCAATTAATGAACATATGAGCATATGAAAGTAAATAATGGACCCCAACTGCAATGAACATGTATAACCAAGTAATGAACATATATAAACAAATGTTGAACATATAAACGTGACCAATGAACATATAGTAGCACAATGAACATATCTTGGCAATTAATGAACATATGAACGTACGTGAAGAACATATTTAGCTTACCTGCTGAACATTACTTCAGTGCCATATATCTATTGAACATATTCAGTGACATTGCACCCATATCACCAAAAACTATAGTGAGCATGTACCTACTTGAAATGAACGTTCACTTTAGTCAACTTAATTTCTACCTTAATCAAATGAACATATCCCTCAAACACATGAACATATACTTACTCACGTGAACATATCACCCACTAAACCAAACATACCACTTACTCAAAATGTGAACACTTTATATGTCTAAGTAACAAAATGTTTCTTATGCTAGTAAACTTTTACAATCTATAATCACATAATTCAAAATGCATCTAATTACACAGTACTATACAAAAATTGTTGCTTGCACTCCCCCTATTGAATGATATCCACATTGAAATAATCATCTGGTTCGTACACCTCCAACAACGAAGTACCGCTTGTTGAATGCGCAACACTCCCTTCCATAGGAACTTCCAAAAACTCCTACATGGACATGACGTACATGTTAGATGCACATAACACACGAACGAAATAAACATTGCGACGATACACATGAACATGCATACCTAAACACTGCTTTGGGCGTTTGCCTTAGACTTCACCACTGCCTTCTCAGCCTGTTTCTTTCAGCCCTTGAGTTTGTTAATTTTCTTCTCCATCGTACTCTTCTCTCGGCCCTTTTTCGTCCCCTTCTTAATTCTTTGAATTGGGTCTTTCACAACCGGGCTATTGGTGTCTCGCAACGATGGCGATAAAAGAGATAATGCATCATCAATATCCTCCATCAACCCCTGAAGTTTCGTCTTCATTTCATCATACGCGTTGTCAATGACCTCGCATGTTTCATTGTGATAATGGGCGCAATTCACTAGCCCTGTCAACTTTCGGGTCATTTGCAACTTCCACACAGACGCTTGCATAACACACGACTCTTTTTGAGCTAGATCATCTTTCCTTGTGCACATCGCAAGCTTAGTCCACCTTCGAACTATATACCTCTCTGGGATCACGTCTACATTATTCACACGATATATCCGCAAACAATGAGCACATAGAATATGCCAACTTCGGTAAAGTACTTGCACGTGCATTCAATCTCCAAAGACTTCTGATCAAAGGTCATTGTGTGCATCAGAAAATCCTTATCCGGTCGCCCAACATGATAAACAAACCTAGGGGGTTCCCACATTAGGATTCTCTGCGCTCAGGATGCTCCCTTGATGAAGTTGTCCTCAAACATCAAATACACTGCAACGGTGTATATATCTCCTTTGCATGCAGTAGTAGCTTAACTTCGACAAACGCAAGATGCATTTTCCCTGACAAGGACTGATGATCTTCGTCATTCTCCGTCTCTCGCCACTCGTCTATAACATCCACAAACGTTTTATAGAATTCCAACAGGCCTTGTGTGGGGTGGAGCCTAGTACCAATAGAGTGGTTTGTCGACTCGATGCGCTGCGATGATAAAATTCCTCCAGAGAAATATGCGTTATTGTAAATAGGACACCACATCTTCCTCGGCTCGCATGCATTTTTCATCCACTTGTCATCATGACATTCATGCTTGGCAACCAGATCAACATCACAAATGCACATAATGAACATTTGCAACATAAAAATAAATGAAGGTCGTACGCATATGAACATATACCGTGTTCATATGAACATGCAAATAAATCAAACGAACATGTACCAAACTCCCCTGAACAGAGAACATATTCAAATGAACATATCACTTAATTACATAAACACGTATCCCCCAATTTCACAGTGGACTTGCCACTTTATGATCTGACAACAACTAGATGTACACGGGTAACAACTACAATGAACATATGACCCATTTTAATTCACATGTGTCCAGCCATAACTCAAACACAATATATATCATTCACATGTATCCAAGTGAACATATGAAAAACCAGCATTGCACATGTGAAACATAAAACACTGAACATGTCATTACCTCTTCCAATAGTGCTTGAACTCACTCTTTGAATCACAATACTTCAGGACATAATTGAATAGATCAACGAATCCATCATTTTGCTATCAATCCTTTAATGTTAATCATTGAATTCTTGTTTATGTGCCATGTGCACAACCGGTGAATGGCACTTGGAAACACTTCAGCTATTTCACTAGCCATGGCTTTGCTTTGGTTGGTCATTATTGTAATAGGCGCCTTCCCACCCATACTCCTTAAGAAAGAAGAGAATAGCCAAATAAATGAATCATTTGTCTCATTCAACACAAATCCAAGCCCAAACATAATATTTTCTTGGTGGTGATTCATCCCAACAAAGGGCCCACACATCATCGCATAACGATTTGTCTTGTATGTCATGTAATGCAAAACTAAATCCCCAAAACACTCGTAATCCCTCTTCATCTGTCCATTTCTCCAAAAGATATTGACAAGGTGACCCCCATCATCAAGCTCGAAATCGTAAAAGAAACCACCCTCCATTGCTTGTCTTCTAGAGAACATCTTAATCAAATGGTTTGTATCGCAGCCATCGATTTTCGTCTTCTTATCGGCCGCAACCGCATCATATGCATCCCTCCCAGTAAATCCAACATTAGCAAATCCCCCAGCTTCTTTCCTCAGTACTCTAACCGCATCAGACACACCAACCCCACTACTTCTCAAACTATTGATCATCTCTAATTGCTCTTCCGTGACTTTTCTATGCGACCGAATGAAGTGCCTCTTACCAATAGGGACCATCCCATGGTTGTGCACCATATGGTGCCTAACCACAGTAAACATGCCACTGTCCTTGTCAACGTCAAACTGTATATGAGCTTTGCACCCAGTACGTTGATCAATCTTAAAATAAGCCTGTAAATGATGAACACAACACGGTCCTTAAATGAATATTACACAATCCCGCGTGAACAAGTACTTTTTTATGTGAACATGCAACTTCTTATAATGAACATGTCACTTATTTATATGAACATACCATTTATTCCAATGAACATGTAACTTCCTCACATGAACATAAAGCTTACTCTAGTGAACATATTACTTGATTCCATGAACATATTACTATCACAAGTGCACATTTCATTTATTCACATGAACATGTAACTAACATAAATGAACTGATCATATGAAAAAAATTTCTTAATACCTGAACATACATCAATTCTAAAATGTACATGCCTAATAGTCTCTCTAAACATATGATCCTTTTCACTACACATCTGACAACCGGGCCTCATGCAATTAAGGACATTAGTATCATCACTCATCCACCCGTAAACTACCCCCTAGTAACTACTGCATTATATTCACATCTAACAACCAATATTCAATTCACGTACAATAGGTCAATGAATCCGATCCTTTTAGGCTTATAAAAAGACTCCTTCATAGTTCATATCGTTGAATCATACCTTTCCCTTCCACACACAAAAAATTCGCCTTCACACATGGATCCACAAATCAAAACACACCTAAAGGAAGCCTTGAAGGCAACTGAGACTTATTTAGAAGAATGGGATGTATTCAATTCAAAGACTACAAAAGCTATGAGCAAACTATATCAATCAAAGCAAAATGAAGGGAAAGATACACTGGGCATAATCGGTGAAATCGCCTGTGTTCATAACATCTTCAAGGACCCTTCTAACAAAGCAATGGACGTTGTTGCTAAGTGGGAAGAACAGCTCAACGAAGAGTAGATCTACCTGGTGCTTATGAATTTAATGTTTGTATTTTTTTTATCATATTTTCCATTTACCTTTTGCCTTCATGTTATTAATAAAAACTTTATCCTACTATTTCTCCTTGCACAATTTCATATTCCTTCTCGAATGAACATATTATATATAGCCAGTGAACATGATTAATTGGTCTCGTGGACATACGTCACTAAAGACATGAACATTCCACTTGTGACCACAGAACATAATAAAAAAATTTCAATCTTGGACCTAAAATTCCTCCTGCCATAAACGTACATGTAGTGACCACAATGCACATATGAAAAAAAACAATGGACATATGAACGTACATGATGAACATTCCCATTGCAAAAAACATAAACAAAGGTACATAGTGACCAAAATGAACAAACCTATCTACAGTGAACATATGATTGCAAGTAATGAACATATGGGCTTACATGATGAACATATATATCTTTCACAGTGATCATTGGTTCACTGACATTTATCCGATGACCATATAAAAGGATCTAATAAACCTAACATTTCTCCTGACATAACATACAAAATGTGACCACAATGAACATATGAAAACAAATAATGAACATATGACTGTGCATGATGAACATTCCCAGGTGCAAAACACAGAAACAATCTACATACTAACCATATGAATAAATCTAATTACAATGTACATATACGTGCAAGTAATGAACATGTGGCCGTATATGATGAACAAAACTTACACCACACATATAAACAAATCAATGAACATATATTTTACTGAAATGAACATGTACTTGGTGCTAATTAATATGTACTTGGTGCTTATTACCAAAATGCCTCCAGACATGAACATACAAAATATGACCAGTGAACATACAAATGTACTAAATGAACATATGCTTCATTATAGATGGACATCGTCAGAACCTTGGGTTGAGTTCCTCCTTTCAGCTTCACACCTTCGCGTGAACACACAAAAAACCTCTGCCTAATTATCTTCCCCCATTTCTATAACATACTCGATCCCTCCGCACACCAAATCCGCATCAAAATGCATAATTGTTATACAAATTGTATGCTTCATCATCATTTGCAACTTGTTTTTGCAACAACTCCGAAACCTTTGCCTCCCGGAATTCTGCACATCAAACCCACATACCACTGTGTTATTACTACTATACATACACCTACTAATGTTCACTACATTCTCATTAATGTTCAAAACATATGTCATTCATGTTCATTCTAGTCTTATTATGTTCACTTATAGATTAACAATCATTAGCAAACTACTCATGCTACATAACTCTATTGACATGCAAACACCATTACCACCACTTAGAACAAAAATCATATGTATACCTTGTGATGAACATCCCTCAGAATCTTCCAAATTCAAACATTCATTTTCATCACTCGTACCTGAGCTACCCATATTTTCATCACATATTGCTGGATTATCCATGATAATATAAAACTCACCGAAATAAATTTATACTCTGAATTTTACTACAATAAATACAAGCAAATCAAACAACAAACCCTTTTCAAGTTAGAAGGAAGACAAATTTATGAGGAGAGAGAAAGCTTTAGTTTGTAGGAGTATACAAGATAGGAGAGAGAAACTTCTTTGACAATGAATGAATCCTAGGTATATAAATCAGCAGATGAGAGAGAAACAACTAACATCATTACATCAGCAACAGAGGAGAGAGAAATTTTTAAACAAAAAGCAACTGGCGCCTAAAAACTTAGGGCCAACTCTCCAAGTTGAAACGGTGTCGTTGCCTTTTTTGAGTATGGTGCACACTATACGGACGTGTGCACCTACTAATTTGTACTAAGAGTGACTCAATGACTAGTGAGACCAAAATTACTCCAGATTTTAGTTTTTCTTTTTAAAACTTAACGGGTAGTCGGGTACCCGTTTACCCGGATTCCTGCATTTTTTCCCGGGTTAGGTACCCGACCCGAATAATCTAAAAATTACCCAAATTTTTTGAAGCGGGTCGGCGGGTTAACGGGTCGGGGCAAGCGGATCGGTAATTTTGAACACCCCTAACCACTAATAAAAGACCACCTTAATCTTATAGGTGATTATTATTTTTTATTTTTATTTTTTAGCAGGAAAGAGAAAACTAATGGGGATCCCAATTAACTGGCCACCCTAAATCATCCTTTCGGATGATCTTGGAAAGTGCAATATCCGGGGGTTTAAACCAATAACAAAGATTAGACATAGCATGACCTCTATTAGCCATCCAATCTACAGCATAATTTGCTTCCCTAAAAGCATGACCAATATGCACATTATTAAATTTCTTAAGATCTTCACAAGCATCACTAATAATGGCATTAATAGACCAAGGAATTTTCCAAATCCTTTTGACTGCCTGGATAACCGCAAGATTATCACCTTCAACATAAATATTACTGATACCTAAAGAAAGGGCACCCCTAATACCTTCCCTAAGACCCCAAGCCTCATCAACTAGAATAGAATAGTTAGAGTCAATCGCATTGGCACCACAAAGAAGAATCTTACCCACATCATCTCTAATCACAAAACCAAAAGTTGAGCTCCCATCTTGAAGCTTAGAGCCATCAAAATTAAGCTTAATAAAATTGGACGGAGGGGGGGAGGGGAAATAATATTGTTTCTTCCTAACCCCACCTGCTTCCTACTAGTAGAGCCATCAAAATTAAGCTTAATAAAATTGGACGGAGGGGGGGCAAACAATATTGTTTCTTCCTAACCCCACCTGCTTCCTACTAGGATTACCCTTTGACCTAGAATAAGACAAAGACTGAAAGATATCTACATTCTTCATATAGGCTCTGATCATAGCCCCCAGTTTAACTGGATTAAAACTTTCCTGCCGAAAGGTAATACTATTTCTAGCATACCAAATGAACCACCAGATAATAGCATAAAAGCTAATACTTGTTGCATTCATATGCGATTTACTCTCACAAATAAAATCCAAGAAAGACCAGCCCACCACTAGATACGGCAAAAGAGGAAAAGCACCCGAAGCATTCACCACATTAATAACATCACAAGTGAAAGGGCACTCTACAAACAGATGGATATCATCTTTAGAATGATGATTACAAAAAACACATTCCATGGGGAGAAAAATGTGACTCATCTCCAATCTTTTATTTGTAAGGAGGCCATTTTGGCAAATTTTCCACCATAAATTTTTTATCTTAGGAGGGATAGAAAGAGACCAAATCCAATTATAACCAACCTGAGCAGGAGGGTCTAGACCATACCCTTGGAGAAAAGACACCCCTGATTTAACATAATACTCCCCCATCAGAAGAAAGACCCCAAAAAATCCTATCTGGTAAATTATTAGTAGGAATGAAAATTATCAAAATATCCTCCACAACCTTAGCAAGAACAAATTAGGCTAAACCCTCCTTTTTCCATTGATTATCCACTGAGATAAAATAGCTAACACGGAGATTTTCCGACCCATGAATATATAGGCAAGTATTACTAATAGGCACTTGATACACCCAATTATCATCCCAAAAAGAAACATCATTGCCATTTCCAATCATTCATCTTAAACCTTGTTTAAAAGGAGTATGAAATGTCATCAGCTTACGCCTGCCAAGAAACATTTTCTTTAGTTTTATAAGAGAAAAGTTCATTCTCTTTTAAACACTTTTTCTTAACAAGTTTAACCCATAAATTATCCGGCATCCTAATAATTTCCCATAAGAGTTTTAATTGGAGAGCAATATTGTTGATTTTATCTTTTTTCAACCCCAGCCCTTCAAATTTTTTGGGCTTGCAAATTTTATCCCAACCTATCAAATTAGGAGCTTTAGAACTAGGATCCTTGTTCCATAGGAAATTTCTATAACTTTTATCTAGCCAGGACAAAATAGCAGGAGGAAGAGCAAAGCTTTGCATTTGAAAATTAGCTTTAGTAGTCAGGTTATCCTGGATTAAAACCGTTCGACCTGCATGGGAAAGAGAGTTAGCTCTCCGTTTAGTAAGTTGAGAGGCAACTTTCTCTTGAACTTCACTAAAAGTAGCATTAGTAACCTTACTAGAAATAATAGGGCAACCTAAATATTTACCAAGGGAAGAAGAATCCTCCATTTGGAGAATACTCGCAAAATCAGAAATTAACTCTACTGGAGTATTAGGGAAACATTGAAAAGCTGATTTGTGAAAGTTGACTTTACTATCCTGACAAAGAACAATAATTATTAAGAATATCCTTGATGGTATGACAACTATCACAATTAGCTTTAGCAAATATCATAGTGTCGTCAGCAAAAGTTAAAAACGGAATGTTAACTCTAGAATGATCTAAAGTAACACCTATGAATTTAGACCCCATAGCACTAGCTTGAAAGAGTTGTCGAGCTAAAATCTCAGCACACAAGATAAATATATAAGGAGACGGAGGATCCCCTTGACGAATACCTCTAGAAGGAAAGAACATATCCCCTGGAATCCCATTAACTAAAACAGAAAAATATAATTGTAGATATGCATTCTTGAAGCCAAGCAAGCCATTTGTCACAAAATCCCAACTTTTTAAAAGTAGCAAAAATAACCTTCCATTCTAATCTATCATAAGCTTTTTCCATATCAAGTATTATAGCTAACCATCCTTCTTTACCTTTCTTGTTCTTAAACGAATGGAAAACTTCATGTGCTATCAAAATGTTATCCTGAATCAATCTTTCGGGAACAAAGGCCCCTTGTAACGGATGGGTAATTCGACCTAATACAACGTTTAATCTATTAGCCATTATTTTTGAGATAATCTTATAGATCTTCGAGCAAAAACTAATTGGGCGAAAATGATTTGGATTAGTAGGGGAATCAATTTTGGGGATTGACGTGATAAAAGTATGATTTATTTCTTTTAGAATTTTCCCAGAATGGAAAAAGGCTTTAACTGCCCTGAAAATCGAGTTTCCTACTAGCGTCCAATACTGTTGGAAAAAGAAAGGAGAATAACCATAAGGGCTGGAGATTTATTAGGTGCTAAATCAAAAAAGCGCATTCTTAACTTCTTCCTTCATGAATTCAGCACATAGCTCTACATTGTCATTGTCTGTCACAATGCAATCTAACAACGAGAAATCATACACATAGTTAAAGTTACACTCAGAGTTCGAAGAAAATCTCTTTTTAAATGCATTAGTAATACATTCTTCGATAAGTTTTGGATGTGTAATAGTGTTATCTGAAGCATCATTAATAGAAGTAATAAGGTTGCGATTTCGTCTAATTGACGCACACGCGTGGTAATATTTTGTGTTTGCATCCCCTAAATTTAAATTATTAGATTTAGCTTTCACTCTCCAATAAGAGTCTTGAAATTCTAATAATCCAGTTTGCTTGTCTAACATAATGTTTTGTTTAAAGATTAAATTCGGGCAGTCATCTTGGACTAATAGTTAAGTTTGGATATCTTTTAGTTTTTCTTCAAATTTCTTTAATTGTCAATTTATGTTGCCAAACCGAGTAGTAGCCCAAGTTTTAGCCTTTTCCCTTAAAAGTTTACACTTTCTAGTTAGACAATACATATTTGACCCTTGAAATTTTTGGCACCAAGTTTTTTTAACTAGAGTATCCAAATCCTTACGAGTTGTCCATAATTTATCAAATTTAAACGGTGGAGCTTTTAATTGGCTAATTGTTTTTATGTCCAAAGAAATTGGACAATGATCCGATGAAGTAAACAAATGATGAACTATTTTGGCATTAGGGAAAAGACTTAATCAATTAAGACTTGCTACCCCTTTATCCAATCTTTCAAGAGTAGAAATAATTCATTAAAGCTAATCTTGAAAATTGAAATTTAGCCCCACCTTCTTTATCTGAGTGAGAACTCAACTCATTAAAGTCTCCTAAAATTATATAAGGGCTAGAAAGAAGTTAAATAAAAGAAAAAAGTTCATCCCAAAATTCATATTTAAGATTGTGTAGACACCAAAATTTCAACCCCTTTTTCGGATAAAACAAGATTTTGAAAAGAAATAAAAATAACGAAAATTATCATGCATCGTGGAGCGCGCGCTCTATCAAATGCGTGTTTCGCCTCGGAGTGCGAGTTTCATTTCGTCGTATTGTTTTCCATCTTTGTGTATTAGTCATGCAGTTTCGGCTTAGAAATAAATTTTTTCGTGAGTCATAGTCAATAACTACAACCACCGTTTTAATAAAATGATTCGTAGTATAATCATGCTCGTCTTTACTAATTTGACGATTTTTCGTTAATTGTCTTAAGTTAGTCTTTCGAAAAAACAGAAAAAAAAACGAGTCGCAATTAGGCGCCGGAATTTTAATCGTCTCCCAAAACCGGTAATAATCAGTTTTCTTGATGGTCAAGTCATTGTTCATTGGATAAAGAATAAGAATATATTCTTTAACCACTAATCACATCCTTTATCCATTAGTTAGGGAATAAGAATCATAAAAAGGAGTGAGAATAAGAATCAAATCTCATGTGTAAGAGGCAAGAATCCGGATTTTCCTATCGGATTCGAGTTGTGCGTCAGGCACACAACCATGCGCCAGACGCATGATTGTGCGCGTAGCGCACAACAACATCCTGCGCCAGACGCAGGGCCTTGCGCCTAGCGCACGGAGTTATGCCTAGCGCAGGCTCCTGCGTTTGGCGCAGCGTTCTAATCAGCTTTATTTTGCACGTTTTTCGATGTATTTTTTTACGTATTAGGGTGTTTAGGAAAGAATATTTTCTGAAAATATGATTTTACTTCATTTGTGAGAAAATCCAAAAAGAATAAGAATATTTGTGTTTCCAAAGAGATTTGATGATGTCATTAGGGTGAGGTCATTAGAATGATGTCATTAGGGTGATTAAGGATGAGAAAATCAGATTTTTTTGGGTTAAAAATCTGATTTTCTACTTCTTTGAAACCCTAGTTCATTTTCCTTATTTCTCTATAAATACCCTCCTTTTTTTACTTCAAAAGCAAGTTGAGCTAAAAACAACTCATCTTCACAACTTCTCTCTCTACTACTCTTCTCCTCCTTAATTTTTCCATCTAAGCAAAAGTCATAATTAGTAAGTAAATAAGTTGAAAAAAAACTCAACTTAATTTCACTACTTCTTTCAATACTCCTCTCATCTTCTCTACTACTTTCTTTCTCTAAAACATCTCATTCAAGAAAAAGAAAGTAAAAGTTAGGAAAGTAATTAGTAAGTAAAGAAGTTCATCAAAATAAAAACACAAAAAATGGTTTAAGTTAGTAATTAAGTGGATTTAGAAACTCACTTAGAAATTAAGAAAATCACAACGAAAAGGTAGAAAAATTTGCAAAAAGGAAGTGCATCATTGAGCTAGCAAGGTAAAGTTGAAACTCTTGTTATTTTTTATTATCTTCTTAATCATCTACCAACTTTCTCCTTGCTTCTTCTTATCATTTTTTTTTAATTTTTGGAGTGATTTGGGTATGTGGAAGTCCTAATAGGTTCCCAACCTTAAATCGCCCCACCTAGAATAGTCAACTCTAATGGGGAGACTCTTAGGATACAATGTGATTATGTGATTTTCCTTAATCAAGTTGTTATTCATCACCAAAAAATATTTTCATAAAAAATTCAAGACAAATTGTGCATAAACATCTCCATAAAAAGAAAATGTGATGCTGTAATTATAATCAGTTTTAATTTCGTACTACATTTTATTTTTCGTCTGTATTATCATAATAGTTTGAAGGATTTAATATTTTTCCTATGAAGTGCAAGATGTTTCCAGCAACTAAGCTTTGGAATTTCTAAAAAACGAATTTTGTGTAAATAATAAAAAAAATCATACAACTTTGTTGTGCAAAATCGATTTTGTCCAGTAGCACATAAGTTTGTCTTATTAATAAAGTTAATAATAAAATCATTTAGATAAAAATAAAAACATCAAGTTTGAAGAAAACATCAGTAGCTTTTCAAAAATATAAACATCATGAATTTTATACAATTTTACATCATTTTTACCAAATCATTTATATAAATCACTAAATTCCAGAAAACTGATTTTCCTTTCAGTTAAGAAAATAAATAAAAAGGGTCTTAAAAGTGACCAGTCTAGTTCTCCAAAGTGTCTAGAATGTTCATACCAAAGTTAACTTCAAACATAAGTTCAATAAGTTGGATTTCAAAACAACTTCAATAAATGTCCTGTTTTGACCAGTTTGAGTATACAATTCACCATAATTTGAGTAGTCACTAAAAGATTATGATATTTTGAAACAACATAAAGAATTCACTGACCTATCTATAGGTACATCACATGATCAGTTTAACGCTTTCTACAGAAAGTTATGATTTTTACAAGTTAGTATAGGAACAAAAGTACAATATGGAAAATGAAATAAAGTGATTAACTCAACTTTCATAATAAAAAATTTGATTTCTTGATACGAAAACTTTAATTAAAAATCATGAAATTTTTGAGTTTCTCTTAAAATGACTCATTTTATCATGTAAATAAAAATCAATAAAAATTGTCATAAAAAATCAAAATCAAAGAGGTTAATTAATCTTTAACTTTCACAAATTCACAAATAAACATGAATTTCAAAGCTCATTCAAGGAGTTGAAGATCAAGGAGCATCATGATGAAGATCAAGATTGAAGACTTTGTATGGATCATAGATTTTGTACATTATGTTGTAATAATAACTTTTTGTAAATAGTTGTTACATCACTCATTAATAAAAAACATGGAGATGTTTATGCATAATTTTCATAAATAATTCCTTAACTCTTTTTTAATAAAATGAGCAACCAATGTTACAAATTTTGCATATTGGGCCAATATGTCATAGTATATGAATTAAATGACCCAATCTCAATTAAGAGGAAAAATTGCAAATCTAACTAAGTTAAATTGTATGATGATCCATCTTACATTTTAAAAATGTGTTCTCCACTACAAGAAAATCACAAAATAACGACGGCCTATCAGCGACGGCTAACAAAACCGTCGGTATAATAAAAAAAAGCGACGGCTTGAAGCCGTCGTTGATCACCGACTGCAGTTGTAGCATATAACGACGGTTTAGCTGTCGGTAATAAATAACGACGGCTAAAAGCCGTTGTTGATTTTGTGGAAGTAAATCAGAATTTCTTTGTAGCTTGGGCGACGATCAGAAACCGTCGTTGATTTCTAAGGGGGGGGGTTTAATTTAAGTCTTTCAGTCGGGTTTTTTTTTTTTCAACAACAAAAAGGAGGGAATTTGGGCGATTTTGCAGCGACGAAACTCCGTCGACTCCACCTCCACCTGCCTCTCCTCCTTCCTCCAGCCAACGTCAGCGACCCATCTCCACCTCACTTCGCCGGCGGTAAGCTTTATTTTCTCTTTTTTAAAAAAAAATTTTGTACTCATCAACTAAACCCTAACAGTTGGGTTTTTTTTTTTGGGAGAGAAGTGAACTTCAGGCGACGAACTTGGGCGACGAACTTGCATCGACTCTTGCCGGACCTACATTTCGCCGGTGGTAAGCAGTGCTAATTTCTTTTTTTTTTAACAATTTGTGTAGTGATGAAACTAAACCCAAAAAATTGAGTCTTGCTTTATATTATGTATATTTCTTCATGTAAGTGTTTGATCTTATAATATATCATTTCTTTAATCAAAGTTCATACTACTTATTATTTTTTTCGGATAATTTTATAGTCGATTTTAGTGATTTGGTGAGTGAAATCAGTAACAAGAAAGAGCATGTGGGTATTTTTGTTTTCTAACATTTGGTGGAAAAAAAGAATGGGTGAAAGTAACCCAAAATTGTTGGACTTAATATCAAAGGAAAAACAAAGGATGATGAATAATGAAGAAAGAAGATATGGTTCCTTCAAAAAAAAAAAAAAAAAAGAAGATATGGGTGTTGTTCATCTGATGAAAACAAGCTTGAACTTAGGCTATTATTTTTTATTTTAGAGATGATGCATCTATGTGTGTTCTGTATGGATGATGATTTACATCCATTTGTTTGTTATTTGGTAATGCAAATGTAAACGTTTATATTTTTTATCATATGCATTGTACTTTCTGGTGAACATGTTGAGAATTTGGAATTAAGTTTGTTCACAGCGTTTATAACCATGCTTGTGAAATCCATGATTGAATTTTTTTTTTTTTAGTCATTAATTGGAATCTTATTTTAAGTCAAAAGGGGTGCTTGTGAACTTAAATTCGTAGTTACTTATTATTGGAGTTGCTCGTTTAGTAGAAATTGACGCTTAAAGGTGCCGTTTAATAATTGATTTTCTACATGATGTAGGATTACGTAACACTTTGGTGTTTCTCTTTGGCTTAATTGTAAGGTTAGTAGCACTTTTTGTCTTCAATTTATATTGTTTTCGTTCATGTAAATTCTATATTTTAATTTTTGTGTAAGTTTTTCATCATGAAATATAATGTATTAAAAAAACTTTTGTTTAGAGAATGTTAAAAACTATATAATTTTTTAGTTTATATTACTTTGAAGATTAAGTTACTTTAATTGTATAAGTTTAAGTTACTATATAATTATCACAATAGTTTTTATAGTGGTTCGTTTATTAAAGGTTATAAAAGTTATAAACTATATAATTATCACAATAATTTATTTATTGCACATTCCTTTATTTAGTTTACACTATTTAAATAGTTTATATTGTTTTTGACATATTTGTTTTCGTGGAAATAATTTGGATGATGTTATAAATTTAATTTAAGTGTTTAAATAAATATGTTTGCATCGTCATGTGCCTAGATACCCGTTCAAGGTATACTCATTAGGAGTATATCTTGAATAGTCCCCGGTTGGGACTGTTCTTCGACGTTTGACCCCACTTAGGTGGTGAATGTATGCCTTTTGTTCTATTCTATGTAATTTTCGGTCATGTTGTTTCTCTATGCTGTTCTCTGGGTACATATGTAAGCTTTTACGAAGCTCACATTGTGTACTTGGAGAACTCATGGGAAATGCTGCCGGAATTTACGTAGAAGCGAATAGTTGGCATACATTCACTAGTGGGGTTAGACGTCGAAGAATGGGTTAGGTTGGAGTGATAAGGACCTTTGGACATCATTTTAGGCCCTATATGTATTTCACACAAATGTTTTAATTGTACGTATGATGGTTGTTAATGAGTAGTGTGGTTGAAATGCTTTAGAATTGTAGAATTGGTCACCATGAAACGGAAGGAGCGTTGGTGGATGTATGATAGATATGACAATGTGCATAACTTGAGGCCCGAGTTCTTGAGGGGGGTTGATGAATTCATTGACTTTTGCAAAGTAAATCCCGAAAGCCCAGGTAAGGATGAAGTTAGATGTCCATGTCCGAAATGCAAGAACAGACGTATGCATGCCGCAGACACGGTTAAAGTGCATTTGTATAGCAAGGGCTTTATACCTGATTACTACGGTTGGTATTCTCATGGTGAAGAGTTACCTCAACCTCGCGTAAGAGCTATCTAATCCATACCGTGAAATGGTTTTCGATGCTCTTGGGAATAACCCGGAACCGTCCACTTGTTGAAGAGCCTAGTGGAATGGAGGAGGAGCCTAATCCTCAAGCAAAGGTGTTTCTTGACCTATTAAAGGCTTCGAGGAACCGTTGTACGACGGGAGCTCCATGTCTGTGTTGGAAATGGCATCTAGAATAGTATCTTTGAAGTGTGAGTACAATTTGCCACATAGGTGTGTTGATGCTTTTGCTTCATTACTGAAAGAAGCAATACCTAACAACAACAACATGAGTGACACATTTTACGATACGAAGAAGATCTTGGAGGGATTAGAGCTTCCCCACGAAAAGATTCATGCTTGCCCGAAAGGTTGTATGTTATTTTGGAGAACTGATGCACACTTGGACAGATGTAGAGTGTGCGGTGCACATGCATACAAGAGGACTTCTAAGGGGTCTTTAGTTCCAATGAAAGTTTCGATTTATTTCCCAATCACACCGAGATTGCAGAGGTTGTATGCAACAAAGAACGTTGCTGAAGAAATGACATGGCATGCCAAAAATCCAAGAGCCGAAGACAAAATGGCTCACCCTAGCGACAGTGAAGCTTGGAAGCATTTGGATAGATCCTTTGGCGAATTTGCATCTGAGCCTAGGAATGTTCGGCTCGGTTTGTGTACAGATGGGTTTGGTCCACATGGAAAGTTTGGGGGTCAATATTCATGTTGGCCGGTCATCTTAACCCCGTACAACTTGCCGCCATCGATGTGCATGAAAAAACCCTTCATGTTCCTTTCGTTGCTCGTTCCTGGTCCTAAAAATCCGAAGGGAAACTTGGATGTGTACATGCAACCCTTAATCGAGGAATTGAAGCAATTATGGGATGTTGGAGCAACTACTTATGACATTTCTAGGAAACAAAATTTCAATATGCGTGCCGCCAATCTTTGGACAATAAATGATTTTCCTGCTTACGGTATGCTATCCGGTCGGTCCACCGGGAAAAAGGCTTGTCCTTATTGTATGGATAAATCCAAAGCTTTTTGGCTCGAGCATGGGGGTAAAGTTTCTTGGTTTGATTGTCACCGTCAATTCCTTCCTCAAGATCATCCTTTTCGTAAAAACAAAGTAGCTTTTTGCAGAAATAAGGTTGAAAAAGGGTCTCCACCACACATCATGTTTGGGGAGGAGTTGTGGTCATGTGTTAAAGACTTGCCAAAGGCTACAGATGGACCAGATGCACTTAACGCTTTGAAGAAGTTGAAAAATGGGTGGTTCAAACAAAGCTGTCTTTGGGAGCTCCCATACTGGAAAGATCTGAATCTTCGTCACAACCTTGACGTCATGCACATTGAGAAAAACTTCTTCGACCAACTCATTCACACAGTTATGGATGTGAAAAAACAGACAGCAGACACCGTTGCATCTAGAAAATACATTGCTAAATTGTGCAAAAGGCCTCAACTTCATGTCACCAAGGATGCAAACGGAAAAGAAATTCCACCAAAAGCACCTTTCGCACTGGACAAGTCCCAAAGGAAAGTATTATGCAACTGGGTCAGAGATTTGAAATTTCCCGATGGTTATGCTTCCGACTTAACAAGATGTGTCGACATGCAGTCCGGTAAGCTGCACAGTATGAAAAGCCATGTCTGTCATGTCTTCATGGAAATATTATTGCCGATTGCATTAAAGGAGTTGCTTCCGGTTCATGTGTGGAAAGTTGTCACTGAGATTAGCCTTTTTTTCCGTGATTTGTGTTGCTCCACCATCACAGTAAGTGACATGGAAAGATTGGAAAAGGACATAGCCGAGATCCTTTGTAAACTCGAAAATATTTTCCCACCATCATTCTTCAATTCCATGGAACACTTACCAGTTCACCTTCCACGCGAAGCTAGGCTATGTGGTCCCGTGCAATACCGTTGGATGTATCCCTTTGAAAGGTACCTTATCCTTCATTTTCATATATCCTTTTTTATTGTTGTTCGCAATTGTGTAACTCTTTTTTATAACCACCTTCTTAGGTTCCTCAATCATTTGAAACGCAAAATTGGTAACAAGGCTCGTGTGGAGGGTTCTATTTGTAATGCGTACTTGTGTGAAGAGATTGCAAACTTCTGTTCAAACTACTTTCAGCAAGGAGTGGATACTAAGACACGAGATTCAGGCCGTAATGTAAATGATGAAGTTGATAGGATGCTCGACAAAACTGTCCCAAAGCTATTCAGGGTTAATTGTGGTCGGCCGTCTAATGCAGGTGGAACACGATTTTTAACTGAAGTGGAACTACAACGTGCACACCTATATGTGTTAGCAAATACAGGCATCTTACAAGAATCTGAGAAGTAAAACACTTGTTATTAATCATATTATTTATAAATTTAACTTTCATTTTTAATTTAGACATTAACAATTGTTATGTTTGTAAGGGATTTCGAGGACCACATTCTTCAAATTCGACCTACTCTACGTAGGGAAGATGTGTGGGTGCAACATGAAGCAGAATACCTTGATTGGTTTAGATCGAAAGTGAGTTTGTGTGACTATAGGTTATTCAAGAAATGTTAATGGATTAACAATATGAATGAATTTCAATAGGTTATTCAAGACAAACCCAATGATGATGTACTATTTGCTTTGGCAATGGGTCCTTCGACATTAGTTCGCACTTGGAATAGATACTATGTTAATGGATACAATTTCCAAACAAAAGCATCAAGCAAACACAAATCCACCATGAATTATGGAGTGTGTGTATCTAATGATGGAGGGAGTGATTTCTTTGGGATTCTAGATGATGTTATAGAATTGAAGTTTACAGGTACTCGTAGTCAATATAGCACAGTTTTGTTCAAGTGCAATTGGATGGACAATGTGAGGGGAATGAACATCGATCAATACAAGCTAGTTGAAGTCAACCACACCAAGAAATACCCCAAGTTTGATCCCTTTGTGCTATCATACCAGATTAGCCAAGTATATTTCGCACCGTACCCAAGCTTGAAAAGAGATCGTGCTCAATGGTGGGCTGTGTTTAGGACAAAGGCAAGGTCTGTGATTGATGCTCCGGTTGACTTCGATTTCCTTCAGGAGACAAGTGCTGGGACTCCAACGCTTTGTGATCCAAATGATATTCCCGATTATGAAGGTGGTAATGATGTCGAGTGTGTTGAAGGAGATGATGAAGAAATTTTGTTTGAAGCCCCATCAGGTGATGATGAAGAAGAGTCTAGTTTCGAGTCTGGAGAAAGCGAGGATGATGACGATGACGATGATGATTTTTGGGATGACGGTAGTGATGATGAACTAAGCGAGGATGGGAATTCACTTTGATTTGTTTGAGTATATCATAGCTTGTATTAAGGACAACATTTCAATAAAAATATATGACTTTTGTAATGAAAGGTTGAAGATTACTTGTTATGACATTTCCATCTGTAGTTTTTCTTACTGTTGTTGAGTAACATGATCCATTCTGCACCTATGGTTTTTCTTAGTGTTTTTCTAATATTTAATTAGTACTTGCTTTCTCCCCACTTCCCTTTTCGCATTAATATTAAAATATATGACTGCATTGTGACCACTAATTCTAGTTATTCTAATCAGAATCTACATGGGTCACCTGGTCTAAAGAGTATGATCAGTTGTTGATTTCTCATGATTTCATTTGGTTTTGGCATGTCTTACTTTGGACTTGATGATTGGATAATTCTATTAATGAATTTGTACAGAGTGCCTTGTTCTGCACTTTATTTGTTGGATGTGGTCTAGCTATTATACTGATCTTGGGGTTTCAATGGTCATCTCTTTTCTTGATGTATGGTTCTTCTTTGACATCATTGTACTTTTTCTTCCCTATATTTGGCAAGTTTTTATCCCATGAATTCAACTCTCATGGCAGCAAATTATATATGGGAGGGGGGGCTGTGTGGTGGGGGGTCGGGGAGGGGGAGGGCCGCAGGGGGTCGGGGAAGGGGGCCGTAGGCGGGGGTCGGGGAGGGGGGGGGGGCTGCAGGGGTCGGGGAGGGGGCTGTGCAGGGGGGGGTCGGGGGGGGAGGGGCTGCAGGGGGTCGGGGAGGGGGAGGGGCTGCGGGGGGTCGGGGAGGGGTGGGGGCGTGCGGGGGGTCGGGAGGGGGGAGGGGCTGCGGGGGTCGGGGGGGGGGGGGGGGGGGTCGGGGAGGGGGGAGGGGCTGCAGGGGGGTCGGGGTGGGGGAGGGGCTGCGGGGGTCGGGGAGGGGAGGGGGAGGTCGGTGAGGGAGGGGGAGGGGCTGCGGGGGGTCGGGGGGGAGGGGAGGTCGGTGAGGGAGGGGGGGGGGCCTGAGGGGGTCGTGGGGGGGGCGTGCGGGGGGGGTCATTTGTCATGCATACTCATTTGTCATGCATGTAAGTTAGTATTATCTCCAATCTATCTATGTTGTTTTTGCCTATGTTCTTCTTGAGGTAAATTAATACTATAATTAATTTAAAAGTGATAAAGTTGTAATTTGGTAATATTGAAGAAATCAGTTTTTTATTATTCTTGGATTATTCATACTTTAATGTAATTTGTTTAATCTTGCGCATTTTTAATTTCTTGCATTTTAGGTAATCATGTCTAATCCTAAGGGCCGCGGAGGTCGAGGTGGCTTAGGTGGAAGCCAAGGTCGTGGGACTTTGATTCCAATGCAGCTTTTTCGATCACCGAAGTAGAAGGAAGCGAACCCCGTAGCGAGACACGGGGAGATGATTCACGAGGCAATGGACATTGGTAGCCACGCACGGAGACTCCGAACACTCATACGGAGGAAGGTGAAGGTTCGAACCGTGCACCAAGAAAGGTTTTAAGCCCTCTTTGGATTATGGTAAGTTCGTAAGCTACTATATGCTTCATGATACACAAATATGCAATGGTATTCACAATTCACGTGTTTGTTTGGTTTTCAATTCAGGTTCGATGATAACAAGGTTAGTGGGTCCATCACTGACATTTTCCAGGGCCATTTTCGACAACCTTGGTTCAATTACAGTGAGGTCGACAATGCAACAAAGACGCATTGGTGGAACATTTTCACAGTATGTATGAATCGAATTATGAAAAATTTCATTGATTATATTACTTTATTAATATCTTTGTTTAATGTTTGACTAAAGGGTATTTACGAATGGGCTCCTGAGTTAGAAGGCCTAGTGAAGAAGGATTACAAGAAAAAAGCTTCATCTCGTCTGAGAGACTTGCGATACTGGGTGGTTAAGAAAGCCAAAGAAATGCCGAAATGGTTGGGGGAGACGATCTACGAAGACATGAAGAAGAGAAGTGAAGAACCAACATTTCGGGAAAAATATGAAAAGGCGAAGAAGAACCGAAGAGGTGGCTCCCTGTCTAATCCAATTGAGCCGTCACACTTTCAGGGTTCTATTTCGGCGGCACAACATGCTAGGAAGATGGTAAATATGTTTCATATCTACTACTTAGTGTAATTTACATTTCATTTTCGGTATGAGTAAAAAATAAAGCCTTTGTTCAACAATGTCTACAGGCAAAGAGTAGAGGAGGAGTACTCCCTACTGCTCCCGAGTTGTTCTTGAAGACTCATTTCAAGACTGTTCCTGGAAAAGGAGAAATCCCAGCAAACAAGAAAGCAAAGCAAATCTCGGTACATACTTCTAAACATATATTTATAGGCAAATATGATTGAAAAGTTTGATGCAAGTTTAGTTAGAATCAAATATAGGCCAATTTAGGCCATTTGACTTGAAATTGAATGAATACGAGTAGTTTGATGCTAGTTTAAGTTATAAACACCTCAAACATCATATATATATAGTTAGTTTAATGTGATTGTAAGTTGTTTTGATTGAAAATACACAAAATAGGAAAGATAGAACCAAATATACGCCATTTTGGCCAATTTAGGCCATTTGACTTGAAATTGAATGAATACGAGTAGTTTGATGCTAGTTTAAGTTATAAACACCTCAACACATCATATATATATAGTTAGTTTAATGTGATTGTAAGTTTTTTTGATTGAAAATACACAAAATAGGAAAGATAGAACCAAATATAGGCTAATATAGGCCATTTTAGGCCATTTCACTTGAAATTGAATGAATACGAGTAGTTTGATGCTAGTTTAAGTTATAAACACCTCAAACATCATATATATAGTTAGTTTAATGTGATTATAAGTTGTTTTGATTGAAAATACACAAAATAGGAAAGATAGAACCAAATATACGCCATTTTGGCACTTTATATTATTTGAATATGAGTATATTTAACCAAATGCAGGAGACATACAATAAGAAGCTGGATCATTGTAAGACTCGGGGGTCACGGTAGAACCCCGATCCGTTGTATTGGGGAGACAGTTGGGGGGGAGGAACAGAGGAAAAGTTCAGGGGTTGGGTCAGGGAGATCATTTGTACTACAACTCTGCATCAGGCCGAGGAGATGGTGGCTCTTCACAACCATATGAGCCGTCCATTTTTTCTCAGATTGAGGCGCAAGTGGAGGCAAAGGTCGCTGCATGGATGGGAGAGGTGGAGGCAATGGTCGCAGCACGGGTGGAAGAGTCACGTCGGGCCCTCATAGAGGAAATGATGAGGAACATGTCTAGTTTCGGCCACATGTTCTCAGGTTGCAACTTGACCCCCCCACTCCACAACGCGGACCGGAAGATGACCCGGGGTTTGGTGGTGGCGGTAGTGCTACTGAGCCACCCTTGACGTGTGTAGTTTTTTTGGTTTTGGCAACTAGGTAACTAACTTATAGTTGGATATAGTTAGTCTAACTATTTTCTTGTAGTGTAAATACTTATCGGCATCTCGCTTCGTTTCTTGATGTGTCGGGTTATTTTTTTTCAACCCGACATCTACTTTATTTCCCGACATCGGGATCTATTTTTGCGTACATATATTTAGTGTCTATATTTCTCGGCATCTAGCTTATTAGTTTCTAGCTTTGTCGATATATATTTTTTGTAAACACCGACATCTACTTTATTTCCCGACATCGGGATCTATTTTGTGTACATAAATGTAATCTATTTCATGTAATTATACAATTATCTATGTAAATTTTAATATATATCAAAATTGCATATTTTTGTAATTGAAAAAATTGAATGCGATGGAGATCCGGCTTTAGCGTGGTATATTTAGATGCAGTTGTGCAGGTACATGTTTAATTATTATTAAGAACAATTGAATTTTAAATAATATTATTTTTGTAACAACAGCGACGGTTAAACATTAAATCAACGACGGCTAGGCAGTCGCTGTAAGGTTCTCTATGTACCCATGGACACGAAATCAACGACTGCTTTAATAACTTAGCGACGGTTTTTGACAGACGTTATTTGATCGAAATCAACGACGGTTTCAAACCGTCGGTGATTCAGCGACGGTTTTAAACGGTCGGTGAAGCAGCGACGGTTTGAAACGGTCGGTGATTCACCGAGCGTTTAAAACCGTCGCTGAATCACCGTCTGCTTTAAACAGTCGCTGACTGGCCATCAACGACGGCTATCGTAAACCGTCGCTGACTGTCATGAAACCGTCGTTAAATATATCACCGACGGCTTGACGGTCGTTGATTCTAGTATCAGCGACCATCTTTTTACCGACGGCCTATTAACGACGGTTGGCCGTCGTTGATTAATTAGCGACGGCTTTTAGGGCAATCACCGACGGCTTTTAGCATTGATTTCCACTTCTCTTGTAGTGCTCCATATTCAAATGGATTAATCATATAATTTGACATAATTAGATTGGTAATTATGATCTCCGAAATGATTTTAGGCCGTTTCACCTGTATCGCTTTAAATGGCCAAATTCCAATTAGCCAAACACAATCTCCAAATTTGATCTCAAATTAATCATTTCTCTCTAAATGACTTAATAATCTTCAATCAAGATTATTTTTCAAAAGCCTTCAAATTAGGAAGCAAACTTCTAAGACCTCTTGAAAACCATAAACGTAATCACTGATTAAGGTGGTTATTTCAATCCTCGATTAATCGCTAATTAGAGCGGTTAACTCAAACTTTTCATTCAATCACTAATAAGGGTGATTAGCTTAACCTTTCATCATATTTAATCACTAAATAGAGTGATTATCTTAAAACTTGGTTGATCACTAATTAAGGCGATTAACTTAACCCTCTTTATTTAATCACTAATTAGAGTGATTATCTTAAACCTTAATAATTGTTAATTAGGATGATTATTCTTCTTATTTAATCACTAATTAGAGTGATTATCTTAAACCTTAATAATCGTTAATTAGGACGATTATTTTTCTCATTTAATCACTAATTGAAGTGATTATCCTAAACCTTGAATAATCATCAATTAAGGTGATTACTTCCTAACCTTCATTGTTAATCACTAATCAAGGTGATTATCTTTCCTCTTAAGTTTAGTCACTAATTAGGGTGATTATCTTAACCGCCATTTTTAATCACTAATTGAGGTGATTATCCAAACCTTCATATTTAATCACTAGTTAAGGTGATTATCTTAATCTCATTTCAATCACTAATTGGAGTGATTACCTTATTACACTAGTGCATAATTGGCCTAAAGTATCACCCCTAAAGTGTTACTTAAAGGCCTAAAAGTGTTGCTTTAGACAATAGGTAACACTTTTATGAGTGAAACATCTGCCCGTGCTACCTATTCTCTAAGGTAACACTTTTCCAATGCAAATGTTTCACTTTCTCAAGTGTTACTCAAAATTCGCTAATGTAACACTTTTTTAAACTAATGTAGCATTTTATAGTGTTACTCATATTTTGTTATGTAACACTTTTTCATCTATAGTAGCATTTTCTATGTCATATCTTGAATTATAGTAATACTTTATTAAATATTATGTATCATTTGAAGCCAGTATATGTAACATTTAATTAGATGTTAGGCGACACTTTTTATATTAGCTAGCTTTATAGTAACACTTCTATTTTATATGTCTTATAGTAACATTTTTTAATTTTTCGGCACATATACAATGATAATAATACTAAAACATACAAACAAAGAAAAAATTTAATGATATTATAGATATAAATTAGTATAAATACTCAATGGTCATTGTAAAGAATGAGCGAAAGAGTAGTATTCATCAATTGAAAATATACTATTGCGTTCAAAATATAAATAGTTGATCTGAAAATCCAATCATAATACTCCCTCCGTCCCAGAATAGTCTGAACACTTTCCTTTTATGTTTGTCCCAAATTAGTTTGAACACTTCCATTTTTGGCATGGTCCCACTATTAATATATTATTTCTTTTATACTACTTTGGCCCACACTCTACCTTTTATCAATAAAAAGTTACACAACTTTCTCTCTCCTCTAATAAAAAATACCCAACCAACTCCTATCACATCTACTTTTTAAATAAAATAACATTTGATAACCACACTACAACTTATCATCTTAAACTACGTGTCCCAAGAAGTGTTCAGATCTTTCTGGGACGGAGGTAGTATATATAACTCTCCCAAAATAAACCCAAATCAATCTTAAGGTCATATCTTTCTTTCGTCTTCAATTCCATCGCCCTATCCGTGCACATGCTTGTTTTCCGAAGCATCATGCCTACTTGCTACTCTAATCCATCATCTTCATCATCCTGCCATAATAACAAAAAAAAAAGAATCTTCAAAGTCTTATATGATAAGGGAGAAGAATAACATAGATAAAAGTTGTAGTAGAAACCAAATTCATTTGAGTTGACAACTTGGCATATTAGTTGATAGGATAGCTACTTGTGAAAAACTAACTTTGGCAGAGATGACCACAAAGTAGTTCAAGTTAGCTTGTTATATATATTTACATCCTAATTCACTAACAGCAATTCCAAATAAGAGTTACGCTACAGAAATACATAAAAGTAAATCAACCTATAAGTAATAATGTAGTGCAGGACATACTGATAGCAGCTACACTACAAACATTCCATCAAAGTAGAGTGAATAAAGAATCAAATGTTGATCACTCATCATTTCAAACAAGAACTTGTACATTTGCCAAAAAGTACCAAAGTCATGCATCAAGTAATTGATAGCATAAAAGGCATCTATTTTTATTTTCTTCCAAGGAGATAAAAGGCATTAATTTATTAAATAACATTTACAATCACAGCTGCCCCAATCCATTTTTCTTCTCCATTTCAAAGACATGAACTAAAATACTCAGATATTTTTCTAAGAGTGTTCTCTGTCTTCATGTGCACACCTGTTAAGTAAGCAACTTATGGACATCAAGAAGCAGACATTTGCTTATACCAACCATTCTTTTTGAGAGAGAGGAAAGAGTAAAGCTACAAATATGCAACACTAGGCGTTTCATGCACAATTACCAATTATATACAGAACTGAGCGTCATGCATCAGTTATACTGCAAAAATGCATGACTCTGAGACTGTTGTAATCTCTCCTACATGTCCCTCTTGCATTCATAAAGGTAAAATAGCATCACAATAATGGAGACACAAATCAATCCACACAACTTGAAAGTTAATATAGGCTGGCAGGCAATTATACACGCAAAAACAGCAAATAACTGAGGGTCCAACATCAGGTATCCAACCTCTTAAACTACCCATAACTCATGGTTTGCATAGTGCAGTTTAAAAGATAATTAACGCATGGAAGAATTTCAATTAACCAGCAAAAAAAAAACCAATACAACAACAATATTAAAATCTTCAATTATATTACAGGTAAGAATAACCCAATACAACACCAACATTAAAATTTTCAATTATAAATCTTTTCAACTTTAGTACAAGTAAAATCAGCCCTATTAACAATTAAGCAGTGGCGGATCTAGGATTTCACTCACATGGGTTCGAAATCGATGAGACGTTAATAAGAAGGACGGTAATTAAATTGATTAGAAAATAAAATACATGAATTCAAGGTTGGAATTACAACCATTAACTACAAAAATAACTCCTTAAATTACAAGAAAATAAACTAAAAAATCATTCTATACTTTGAAAGCATTATAATACATCATCATCACTAACTCGAGCAAAAAGACCTCTCTCAAGAAAGGTGACTAATTAATCTCATGGCAATTCATTAATTTCAATTCATCATTCCTTCACAGATTTACTAAAATTAAACAACTTTCTTGGCAATTGGCATCACTAAATTACACTCTTATGATGAATTATTAAATTAAACAACATAAACTTCAATAACCATTACCCCCAAAATCCAAATTAAACTTCAATAACAATAAGCAAATTCATCCAACAAAGTTGAAAGTCCCAATCAATCTCATGCAATTTAATAATTCAATTTGTAAATTGTAAATAATCCAAGCATTACTAAAAATATTGGCAAATGAAAGAAAAAAAATTACCTAAACTCTTCAAGAGTTCCTATTCTCTAGAGTGGAGGAAGGTCGAACTATGCGAGTGTCATTGTGCGTCAGTTCGTATCTTAGCGAGCCCATCACCCGTCGCTGGCGGTGTAGACTGTAGAGAAGCAGTCAGTCGGTGTCTCGGTGAAGAAGCCATGGCAGGGTGAGAGCCTGAGACGAGAGAGACGAGATGCTGAAACCTTAGTTTTTTGGTTTGTGAAAAGGGACGAGAGAGAAAGGAAGTTCAGAATGTTTCTTTGAACTGGGGGGGGAGAAGAAAAAAAGAGTCATGTTGAAACAAACCTCGAACCCTAAAGTGTTAAACACACGGCTTAGAGTTTGGGATTACTCGATTAATTTAAGATGAGTTTTGTTAAGTACACGGCTCCTAAAAAAAATTAACAAAATCATAATATTATATTAAAAACTTTATTTACTTTTTAAAAAAAATTACTTATACTCTAAAAATATTTACCTATTTTAAAGTGTTACTTTAAAATGTGTTACAAATATCAAAGTGTTATTTATCTTAAAGTGTTACATCAAAATGTTACTTAGTTGAAAAAGTGCTACATCAAAATGTTACTTATAAAAAAAGTGTTACAATAAGTGTTGCATATTAATAAAGTGCTACCAAGGTGTTACGTACATATTCGAGAAATCTAAATTTTAAAAAGTGTTACCCTATACATAATACCTTAGACCAATTTTGTACTAGTGTTACTAATAGATTTGTTTAACTCTAAAGGTGAGTTATTCATAATCTATTTCTTTTTCTTCCCCAATGGAATTGGCCATTTAGGGTGAGACATAAGCTTGAACTACGATGGTTTTGATCCATGAGTGGATTCCAATCTCGCAATGATTGGTACGTAGTGCAACTTCAGTGCTCAAACCTACCATGTCCAAATGATATATTGGTCCTAAATAAAAATGGTTGATGTGTATATGTGCAAATTATGTGATTTTATTTCGTTTGAATAGCCATGATTACTCTAAAATGGAAAATAACGCATTTAGTAGGAGCCCATTCTGTAGAACGGAAGAGAAGACGAGTTCCAGACGTTCGCACCACTTAACCTAAACCCCGAACCCTATCTCATGGTATGAAATACCAATTTAAAAAAAAGCCTTATCCATATGAAGTCATCATCGTTTTAAATGATATTTCTTGAAATTGATTTTAAAATAATTTATAAAAAAAATTTGTCCCTATTCAGATATTAATAGGGTGGCGACTTCAAAGTTTTCTAAAACTCATAGTCCAATGAGAGACTTTCGTGGAATTCATACCGTTAATTAAGACAATATAAAATCGGATACCACATATTGTAATTAGGAGGAGCATCTATAAAGATAATAATAAAAGCTAAAATTACATGCTAGTAGATCAATGTTACAAGCCCAAAACCGAGAAGACTTACTAACAATTGACAGTTTAAAAGGATTACAATTATCATCTTTCCACAAAATCCACAAGCCACCTGCTAATCCAAAAGAGGGAAGGAAATCAAAATGGTTAAAAGCACAGTGCCTAACACATCTCTCAGAGGGAGGAGTTGGCACTTTAGTCTCACAGAGCATCATAATGCTCACCTTATTATGCAAAATTTATAAATCACTCACTAACTCTAACAGATAGATAGGGAAAGTAAGGGTTGAACCCACAGAGACTGCGCTATTATCTTAAGCTAATTATTTAATTATATATAAAACTACTATTTTATAAATTTTGGGGGGTTTTCAAATATCAAATCTATACTAAATTTATTAAAATAAAATAATAAAAATATAAATTGCAGGAAATAAATTCGCTTTTAAAATATAATAAAAAGCTAATAGGAGACACGTAATTTTCTCTTGAGATAGGTTTTAATCATTGAATCATTAAACTAGTCGATAGATAGATTGGTTAACAAATAATCCCGTGAACGCAAGAAAATTAGTTGCGTTATCATTCATACTAACTAAACCCCATGAACGCACGCAAGTTCAGTCCTAATCAATATTATCAATTTAACAATGAATGCATGTATTAAATTAACAGACTTGACTGCTTTAAGAATATCAATCAGTTAACTTTAATCAAGCTAGAAAGCTGCAACTAAATTAAAATTAACATCACACAAAATTCCAGCAATAATATCAGATAAGAAAGCTTCAACCCAATAATATTACTGTTAATCCAAGCAAATAACTATAAATAAAACCCTAGGTGATTAATCTAAAATTAACATTCATAAATTATAAACTCAGATAACGAATTTCGTCTGAATACCCAATCAAACTAATCAATTGAATAAACAGAAATCATAATCTCATAAACCATAACAAGATTCATAATTAGGTGCAAAAGATAAACTTAGCGACTTAGATAATGGCATGGTTGGTTCAAGAGCATAAGAAAAGTCTTGTTCAGAATAGTTATTATTGACTTCAACTATAGGAGAAAGTGTGGTGTCCTCTTCTATTTCAAGTGGTGAAGGTGAGCCATTCTCAAGCATTTCAATTAAACCATCAAGCTCAATTTGTGAAGTATCTCTCATAGAATTAATTAGAAAATCAGAATTAGGTTTGGTCTCAATACCTAATAGCCGCTCTAAATCCTCAATTTCCACCGATGCAACCTCATTAAAGTTATATAACTTATGCCCGACATCTTCAATTTCTTTAGATTTTATTTATAAGGTTTTTCTACAAGTCCATCTAATTTTATTTCCATATTTTTTTCAAGAGAACAAGGTAAAATCTCAGAGTCTTTAGTGTAATAATCCACTAGCCACTGTTCATCATCCTCATCATCGGAATCTTTAAACTCATCCCATATTCTCTTATCGGTTTCTTTGGATTCCTAATGGGTAACCTCTAATTTATTATCCACCTCACTTATACACCTAAAGTCCTTATCATTGTTCAAAATCATGGCATTAGTTTCACCTAAGAAGTATGTTGGAGGTTTCTCTAAGACTTGTCCATCTAATTTATTCTCTATGTTTCTAAGTGTGGCACACAAGCGTTCAATTTGGGTGTCTAGATGGTGGAGATAGTTCTCGGTTTGTTCTTGACTACTAGACCTATGAGAGTGAACTTTTCCTATTTGGAGAGCTAGTTGCTTAACTAAATTTTCCAAAACCTCATGTTGGGTACCAATATTAGACACTTGAGTACCAATGCCAGAAACTTGATTACTAACACTAGAGATTACATCTTGAAATTCAGCAATTCGTTCAGTTTGTTCTCTTACCTGATTTTTCACTTTTCCATCACAATTATTCTTTATCTCATAATGTTGATTGTTAAGGGCCAGAGTCGATATTAACTTTCTAGCTTCACTAGGAGTTTTCTTCTCTAAGGTACCACAACTAGCAATGTCTATCAAATACTTTTGATCATCCAACAACCCATCATAAAAACATTCAATCAAGAATTGCTCACTAAGTTGATGTTGGTGGCAAGATATACATAGTCTATTAAACCTTTGCCAATACTCACATAGAGACCCAGTTTGGTCTTGCTTAATATGACAAATTTGCTTTCTTATAGATCGAATTTTACTCCGAGGTTGGTATTTTTCCATAAAAGCTCTCTCTAGAGCGTGCCAAGAAGTGATAGATCTAGGTGGAAGGTGGTAAAGCCAATCTCTAGCCAAGTCATGTAAAGTAATGAGGAAGGCACGAAGCCGAATTTGGTCATCATCTATACCCTCAAAATGCAAAGTTGAACAAGCAACATAAAACTCATGTATATGTCTTTGGGGATCCTCACTTGCACCGCCATAAAATTTAGGGAGTAGGGAGATAACAAGAATGAAACTTAAATAATTTTTCTAGGGGAGGAAAGACAATACTTAAATATTGCACCCCTAAAGAAGGGTATAATAATTGTTTTAAAGTTTTCTCACCCTCTCCTGACATCCCAAAAGGCTATTGTTTGCAAATAAACTAGCAAGTAAATGATATCAATAAACTAACCAAAGTATATTAAAAAAAAACGTCAACAAAAACTAATTAAAAATAAAAATAAAATAACTAGCTTTAAGATAATAAAATAACAATCCCCGGCAACGGCGCCAAAATTTGATGTGTGTCGTTTCCGCAACAAAATTAAATTTATAAATCACTCACTAACACTAACAGATAGATAGGGAAAGTAAGGGTCGAACCCACAGAGACTGTGCTATTATCTTAAACTAATAAAACTACTATTTTATAAATTGGGGGGGGGGTTTCAAATATCAAATCAATACTAAATCTATTAAAATAAAATAATGAAAATATAAATTGAAGGAAATAAATTCGATTTTAAAATATAATAAAGAAGCTAATAGGAGACACGTAATTTTCTCTTGAGATAGGGTTTAATCATTGAATCATTAAACTAGTCGATAGATAGATTGGTTAACAAATAATCCCTTGAACGCAAGAAAATTAGTTGCTTTATCATTCTTACTAACTAAACCCCGTGAACGCACGCAAGTTCAGTCCTAATCAATATTATCAATTTAACAATGAAAGCATGTATTAAATTAACAAACTTGACTGCTTTAAGAACACCAATCAGTTAACTTTAATCAAGCCATAAAGCTGCAACTAAATTAAAATTAACATCACACAAAATTCCAGCAATAATATCAGACAAGAAAGCTTCAACCCAAAAATATTATTGTTAATCCAAGCAAATAACCATAAATAAAACCCTAGGTGATCAATCTAAAATTAACATTCATAAATTATAAACTCAGATAACGAATTTTGTCTGAATATCCCATCAAACCAATCAATTAAATAAACAGAAATCGTAATCTCATAAACCATAACAAGATTCAATTACATGTTCCTACTTGTTTAAACTACTCTAAATTAGACATGAAAACAAAGAAAAGAGACAGAAAAGAGTAGAGAAAACTCATTGTGGATGAATTTCGGACTACATCCTTGGCCCTCCTCTGTACTGATGCGTCGTCCTTCCCTGTACTGCTTCCCTTTAATTGTTGCTGCTGGTGTGGGTTTTTAATCAAAGCCCTTGCATCTTTCACTGATGCGTGTAGTTTAGCCCAACAAAACAAAAGGGCTTTGTTTCTCTTTTCTTTTTTTCTTTCATTTTCTTTCTTTTCACTTCTTTGCTGCGTGTAGGAAGTGCTACACTTGGGATTATTAGGTTTTGTTGCCGAGTGATACATGTGGGCCCAACCATTAACATTTCAACTCCTTAATACAATTAACAAATATGGGCTGCTTCCCTATAATGTAATTTCGACCCAGTAAACAGCTGAATTAGTTTTTGCTTCCTTATCTAAAACTGTAGGTTTCGATCTCAGCTTTCCGTAGCCACTTGAATCGTCTCGTTTTGACTCCGTATGAGTGAGATATGTCCAAAATATTATATCAGCCCTGCAGAATTAATAATACTCGAATTTAGTGCATCTTTCCAAACTCTTAGTTAAATAGGTTATCACTAAATAATAAAAATAATACTAAGATTAATATTCTATGCTCTAAAAATAATTACCAAGTAGTTAAACCCAAAATATTTTAAAAGTCTAATATTTGGCTCAATTAATATAACATACGACACTCAAAGTATTACTATATTAGAGGGTAAAAATATGTATAATTAACCACTTATTAATAATGCTCACCTTATTGGATTTACAAAAGACCTTCACTTCCTCCATTGCTAAAGGCCTCCTCGAACCTCTAATATTCCAATTACTTATAATCATAACATAATTAGCAGGTGGATAAGAAGCTAGGACTAAGGCCTACTCCTCTTCAGATCTGAGCATGCTGAATATACTTCAACCATGCCTTTCCTTCTTTTTGCTGAACTTGAATATGAGAAATTTTCAGATGGACTAGCCCCTTCAACCCCCATACCCTCAATTTATTTGACAGTAGAATTGTCTGAGTTGATTGAATGAAAATAATTTTCACGCTGAGATAGATATTCATCTACCATGTCATCATCAAAGTGGTCTCCCACTATAAATGTATCATCATCAACATCAGACTGATCAAGAAGATCAGCAAATTTATCCCCTTCACCAGCATCAAATGGGGCAGTAGGCAAGAACTCAGCAGCAAACAAGTCTTCAGGATATATCACTCTCAGTGGAACTGGAGCTAGGATAGTATCCTGAAGCTGAGGAGGGGGAGGGGCTGATGCCCAGTCTCACTGTGGGGCACTGGGATGTGCACAACCATAGGAGCAGAAGCAGACTCAAGAACAGTATTACAAGGGACAAGGAGTACAACACCATTGTCAGATTCATCATCAGAGGAGTTTATATCAACAACAAACTCAGAGTTGATAGCTTTTTTACCTTTCACATCCCCTTTTGGCAAAGATAGCATAGCTTTCTTGGAAAGAACCTCTGCAGTAGGTTCTTTGATGATGACACCCTTAGCATCAGGGACTTTAGCTTTACCAGAAAAAACTTTAGCAGGGAACTTCTTATTAACACCAGCACCAAAAGCAGCAGAAGAAGGGATAAAACGAGGTCTGGATACATGCCTAGGCCTAGCCTCCACCACATTAGCTTGCTCAGCTGTGGTCAAAGGCACTTCATGCCTATTAGCATTACCTAGAAACTCTACCAACCATTTTTTCTTTGGGTTTTTCAAGAGCAACACCTTTCTTTCTTTCTTGGGGTGGATAATAGAGAACAATTATCAATGATATGGTCATCACAACCACAGAATGAGCAGCACCACCAGCACGTTTGATCTCAGCATATTCAAGCAAAGGAGCAGTAATATCAACTCTTACACAAGCACGGGCAAATATGATTTTATGCCTCAATAAAGATCTAGGGTCTAACTTAATAAGAGACCCTAATGTAGACACATATTCGTGTCTCCCCATTTTAGAGCCCAATGATGAAACATACCGCGGTCTTAATTAGTCCCACCCAAGGGCAGAGCAGTCTGAAAAGCCATCCCAAAATTATTTCAAAAAGTGTTAAAATCCTATTTTAAAGCCCAATTAATTATTCATGATAATTAATTGTATTTTGAGCCCAATCCTTTAAAAAGCCCAATTGATTATTTAATAATAATTAATTGTTTTATTTCAATAAAATACATATTGTTGTAGCCTAACATCTACGGCTCCTTTAAAGACACTTGGGCTCATCAGAGTCGTACACGTGTCCTCTTTAATAAATAAGAGAAAAAAGGTTTAACCCTTGGGTCATATTCAGTTGGGAGAAAAGGCATACTTTTCTAGCCCAAGAGATAATCAGAGCCTAGCCCCTTGGAGGTGGCTGCAAGTGAGTGGTTGATAAACCCTCACAAATCATGGCCTGCCGCGTGTCATGATATGATTCCTTAGCCAATCAGATGCCACTGTTCTAGGGCAGTTTTTAAGGTTAGCTGTCATCTTGCTATCACTATAAATACTCTTGAAATCAGGAGAAAGATCATTCAATGCAAACAGTGCAAAGTTACTCTGTAAAAATACTCTCTTACTCTCTCTCTCTAGATCTACTCTCTCCTTACAACTCCTGATATCTGACTTAAGCTTCGGAGGGGAACCACCACCCAAACCTCCAGGGTGGGTCCCTTTTTGCAGGTTCGGGAACGAAGCCGAGGCTCGGACCAAGCAGATTCAGCCATTGTTGCACAAGTCTCCAAGTGATGAACATCTAAGGAATACTAGTTTACTTGCTAGACAAGAAAGTTCAGCCTATAGCTTACTTGTTGGACAAGAAGACTAAACATTTGGCGCCGTCTGTGGGGAGACGCAACGATGACTGACTGTCAGTCGTCCAATGTGGCTAGAAATCAAAGTTTTCAGGTCAATGTCGAAGACACAATAGATCATGAGAGACCGCCTCGAGGAAGGGATAGACCCCTCTCCATCATCAATGTCCCTGGACAAAGCCAAGAGCCTATTATACAGGAGAATCTTGAACGTCCACTGATTGCTGTCCATCTGGAGAACGTCTTGAATAATTTTCAGACTAAGATGGCAGCAGTCGTCCAGGAACAGATCAAGAGCAACATGCTGTTTTTCCATCTTAACCCTGAACCAGCCGCTAACAATCTAGCTCCTCTTAGGGGACGTTCCCAAGAAAATTGTCCAGTACCTAGTCGACCTGTTCGTCAGGAACCCTCTAGGAGCACGGCCAGAGGAAAGCAGCTAGAAGGCAGTGAACAGCGAAGGAAGATGGACCGGAACCTGGTGGTTAGGACCCAGGATCAGGTTCGTCCAAACGGGCGCCGAATGGAAACAGATGCCAGGGAGTATCTAGAGGCGAAGAAAGCGGCTGCATTACAACGGTCGGCGACAGGTTCTACACCATACTTGAAGGACCCTCCTTTGAGGTTGCCGTCCAGAACGGAAGGACGAAGTTTAAGCCTCTCTCTTGCTCATCCAAGACAAGAGAGGACGGTGGTTCAACCCATAGTTTATAGACGTCCAGCCCCTGCAAACACTTCATCTAATCATGTGATAAAGGAATATCGCAAGGAGTTCGTACCCATCGAGGGACAGTTGGGAGCCCTCCAGATTAACTGGCCCACTCCATTCTCGGCCAGGATAATGGAGGCGCCCCCATTCCCAAATGTTAAACTCCCAACTATAGAACCTTTTGATGGATCAACAGATCCAGACGATCACCTATCCGCTTACAAGCATCAGATGTACGTCCAAGGAGTGGATGATGCTACGTGGTGTAAGAACTTCCCAGCAACTCTGAAGGGAGTAGCACAGAAGTGGTTCAACAATCTTCCACCCAATTCAGTCAACAATTTTACTGAACTAAGTTTCTTATTTACTAGTCACTTTGTTGCCAATAAGCAAGAGCAAAAAACAAGCATGCACTTGGGTAAGGTCGTCCAAGGACCTAAAGAAGCTCTTAGGAGTTTTGTTAAGAGATTCAATCTAGAAGCCCTTCAGATTCAAGATCTTAATGCAGGGGTGGCCTTTGACGCCTTTATCAGAGGACTAAGGCCAAGAAGTTTTAAGCTCGATCTTGTTAAGAAGAAAATCACCACTCTTGCCGAGGCATTAAGGGAAGCCGAAGCATTTATACACGCCACTGAAGTATGTGCTGAGGCAAAGCATCCCGAATCCAAGAAGCCTGAAGAGGTTGCTCAGCCAAAAAAGAACAACCCCAAAAAGGCCGAGACTTGGGCAATTACCTCAACCACTACTTCGCCTGAAGAAGCAAGAGAAAGGAATCTAAGCCTTCTTCATCCAACCCCATCGAATTCAGCAAGGACCAATACTCCATTCTCATGGAGATAAAGGACCAATATGAGCTGAAGGCTCCCGCTGAGATGAAGACTCCTTACAGAAATTGGGACAAGAGCAAATACTATCACTTTCACAAGGACTGCAATCATGAGACCAATGAATGCAAGCACCTTAAGAGGGCTTTGGAGGATCCAGCTCGAAAAGGAAAGATGAACTCCTATTTGCCTTAAGGGGGAAGGAACTTTCAGAGGAAGGATGATCGGCAGACTAAGAAGAAAGAGAGTGAAAGCACGGACGAGGATGTTGTCCTTGTAATTTCAGGAGGGTTTGCTGCTGGAGGACCAACCAATAGAGGGCATAAAAACTATCTCAGGGAGCTCGGCCAAGTCTTACTAGCTGATCAGACTAAGACCGAGCCCTTCCCAAAAGTGGTAGTTAGTGAAAAAGTTCGGGGGAAGCTGAGAACTCCCCATGATGGCCCTTTGGTTGTAGAAATGAAGATAGCAAACTTGAGAGTAAGAAGAATTTTGATTGACACCAGAAGCTCAACAGACATCATTAGCGCTGATTGCTTGTCCAGATTGAAGTTTGATGAAAAGAACTTGATTCCCGTCCACCATCCCATCATTGGGTTTGGGGGAGGAATCATTCATCCTATGGGAACTGTTACTTTGCCCGAGATTTGACAGCCTACAATATCATACTTGGACTCTGTTTATCAAGTTCTTGGTAGTCCGAGATTTGACAGCCTACAATATCATACTTGGACGGCCAACTCTGAATCATGTTAAAGCTGTAATAGTCACTCACTTGATGCTTATGAAGTTTGAGTGTGATGATGGCAAAATTGGCTGATTGTATGGAAATCAGCAGGCGGCTAGGGAATGTTACCTAACTACCCTCAAGCCGTCGTCATGGACAGCAGACAATGAAGACCAGACGAAGATCGGTGACGAAAGGAAAACGTCTGAAATTGGGAAAGTTAAGACGAGAGTTGCTGGCAAAAGGAAAACGTCTGAAATTGTAAGGGACCAAGTGGCCTCGTTGAAGATGGCAATTGAGAGTCCTCAGACGCCTGTCGCTCCCTCCAGGAAAACGTCTGAACTTCTCCCCAGCAAAAAAAGGAAGTATGAGCTCATCAAGGAGGAGCCATCCTCGTCTGAGGAGGTGATGGCTATTATGGGGATGGCACAAGAACGACCAGAGTCGGTGGAAGCTCCAGAAGATGTCTGCTTGGATAAAGCTCGTCCAGAAAGAACCCTCAAGATTGGGTCTTCACTCTCTCCGGATTTGAGAGACCTTTTAATCAGTTTGATGAAAGAATTTCAAGACGTTTTTGCTTACTGTGTTGAGGAAATGCCTGGAACTGATCCAGAGATAGCCGTCCACCAGCTTATTGTTGATCCAAATTTGTAACCTATTCGCCAGAAGAAAAGGCATTTAGGACCGGCCAGGAATCAGGCGGTCGACCAGGAAGTTCAGAAGTTGTTGGAGTCAAAATTCATCAGAGAAACCTATTATCCAGAATGGATAGCAAATGTGGTCATGGTGCCAAAGCCTAATGGCACTTGGAGAATGTGTGTGGACTACACTGATCTCAACAAGGCTTGTCCGAAGGACAGTTTCCCTTTGCCTAAGTTGGATCGTCTAGTAGACTCCACAACCGGCCATGCTCTGTTAAGATTCATAGACGCCTACTCAGGTTTTCATCAAATCCCAATGTGGTTAGAAGATCAAGACAAAACGTCCTTCATGACTGAGAAAGGGTTGTATGGCTGGCTAAGGATGCCTTTTGGCGTCCGTAATGCCCCGGCCACCTTTCAAAGATTGATCAATACTGTCTTCCAGCCGCAGTTAGGAAGAATATGGAAGCATATATTGATGATATGATAGTCAAGAGTCGGGAAGAGGAAGGTCATGTTGGTGATTTGAGAGAAACTTTTGAAACTCTCAGAAAATACAAGCTGAAAGTGAACCCCAGCAAATGTGTCATTGGAGTTTTGTCCGGGAAGTTCTTAGGCTTCTTAGTAGATCAGAGGGGAATAGAAGCCAACCCTGAAAAGATTCAAGCTATTCTAGGCATGAAATCTCCGTCAAAGATAAAAGAAGTCCAGCGTTTGACGGATTGCTTAGCTGCCCTTGGACGATTCTTGTCTAAGTCGGGCGACAAGTGCCATCACTTTTTCGCTACTATATCAAGAAGAAGGCCAAGTTTGAGTGGACAGCGGAAGCTGAGCAAGCGCTTCAGCAAGTCAAAGACCACCTTCGTCAGTTGCCTAGGTTGGTCAGCCCAGCCGAGGGGGAGAAACTGTTTGTATACTTGGCTGTGTCCACTCAGGCTGTGAGTGCTGTTCTGCTGGCATAAAGAGAATCTGTACAAGTTCCAATATACTTTGTGAGTCATGTGCTCAAGGATGCGGAAAATAGGTACACTCCAGTTGAGAAGTTTGGATTGCCCTCGTCATGGCTAGCAGAAAGTTAAGGCCCTATTTCTTGGCTCACTGTATTCTCGTCTACACTGACCAACCCTTGGGGCAGGTTTTGCAAAAGATGGAAGCCGCCGGACGGATGTTAAAATGGGCTATTGAGCTTAACATGTTCGATATATCATTCGAACCAAGGAAAGCCATTAAGGGGCAAGCCTTGGCAGATTTTACAGTTGAGCTTACTCGGCCAACAATAGAACCAGTATTTGATCCAGCTGAAGGGAGGAAGCATTGGACGCTCATGGTTGATGGATCGTCCATTGTCAATGGATGTGGGGCAGGAATCATTTGTCAATCTCCAGAAGGAGACAGGTTTGAATATGCGCTAAGATTCCAATTCCAAGCGTCCAATAACGAAGCTGAATCTAAAGCACTTCTAGCTGGAATCAAGATGTGTAAAGCGGCAGGAGCTCTGGAAATTGAGGCCAAATCGGACTCTCTCCTGGTCGTCAGTCAAGTCAATGGAGACTTTGAATGTAAAGAAGCATCGATTGGCAAATATATGCGTCTAATCAAGGATGATATTGAGCCTTTGAAACTTTTTGTTCTCGACCAAGTACCAAGGTCAGAAAATCATCAAGCAGATGCTCTCTCAAAATTGGCCAGCTCGGCTGAAGGTGATGCGCCAAGAACAGTGTTTTGGGAAGTTAAACCCAAAAAGAGTATTGACCAAGAGCAAATCATGTTTCTTAGCTGAGGGGCAGCTTGGATGGAGCCTATAATAGAATATAAGAAGACGGGACGACTGCCTTCAGACCCTGTTGAGGCCAAGTATGTGAAGGCTCGAGACAAATGGTTTGAACTGTGGGATGAGACCCTTTATAAGAAGTCATTCAATCGTCCTCTCCTCAAGTGCATCACCAAGGAAGATGGCCTAGGGGTTCTCAAGGAACTCCATGAAGGAGCTTGTGCATCTCACATTGGGGGAAGAGCATTGGGAGAAAAGGCTTTAAGGACGGGGTATTTCTGGCCTACCTTAAGGGAGGATGCCCTCGTCTATGCAAGGAAGTGCGACAGTTGTCAGAAGCATGGGAATCTGCATCAGAAGCCGTCCAACTACTTAAGCCCCATCTTGTTCCCTCTGCCCTTTGCCAAATGGGGCATGGATATCTTAGGACCTTTCCCTGTGGCCGCTGGGCAAAAGAAGTTTGTGATAGTGGTTGTGGACTATTTCACTAAATGGATAGAGGCTGAAGCCATGCGAGGTATAACAACGAGCGACGTCAAGGGCTTTATTTGGAAAAACATTATAACTCGTTTTGGCATGCCACAGTCCATCGTCTTTGATAATGGTCCACAGTTCGAAACGCCTAAGCTGAAAGATTGGTTGGCAGAAAGAGAAATCAAAGCTCACTTTGCTGCAGTCGCCCACCCACAAGCCAATGGGCAAGTAGAGTCCTTCAACAAGATTATATCCAATGGAATCAAAAGGAAGTTGGATAATGCCAAGGGACAACGGGTTGAAGAGCTAAAGCTAGTCTTATGGTCCATCAGAACAACCGCAAAAAATTCTACAGGGGAAACACCCTTCATGTTAGTCTATGGCACTGAAGCCGTCTTGCCCATTGAAATAGAGGAACCCACCCTGCGAGTCATGATGTACACGGAAGATGCGAATTGGGCTGCATTGCGCACGGCTTTGGATCAAGTACCAGAAGTCAGGGGCAATGCCTTGCTAAGAATGCAATTGTACAAGCTGCGAATGGCTCGGGATTTTAACAAGAGAGTCGTTAGACGATCGCTCAAGGTGGGGGATCTGGTTCTAAGGAAGATGGAGGCGGTTGGACCAGCTAAAGAGCTGGGGAAACTAACACCAAATTGGAAAGGACCTTATCTGATTATCCAAGAGGTGCGAAGCGGAACTTTTCGTCTTCAAGATCTGGATGGACGACCAATATAGCGCACTTGGAACTCACACACTCTGAAGAAGTACTACGTCTAACTAAGTTAAGCGCCAGGAAAATGGCCAGTAGTTTGTAATCACTCCAAAGTGCCACGGCACATGCAAGAGAAAAACAATTGTATACATGTATCTTGGCATTTAGTCAAGCAAAATTCATATAATACAATTCCTACTTTCTTATCACCTTTGTTTACTTTTGACCAAGTTGATTCACTTTGGGGCATTAAATCAGTTATTAGTCTAAAAGTGACAATAACTTGGACAAAATTACAAAGAATAATAGAGCGTAAAAAATGCTCACTTCTCTGCCGAACATCACTCACTCGAAGAGAACGGCCACAGTGTAACAACCTAAAGGTTAACAACACATAAATGGCCAACAAATTGATAAAATCTCTAGTAAGAGAAACGTCAAAATCTCTAAGAGAAAGCTGACCTGAAATAAGCCCTTAGTAAAGGATACTTACTTTCAAATACACGGTCAGCTAAGTAGTAAAGACCCTAGTAAGGAATCACTACTTCCTGACGAGTGCTGCTCCCTCAAGGAAGCCGGCTAAGACATGGTTTGAACATATATCTAAAGCTCGTCCTTAGCAATTTCAGCAGGCTTGGCCAAAGCTGGCCGCTCTCCTTCTTGGACCATGACCCGTCTAAGCCCAAGAAGGGGGGGATATGACAAGCCTATAGGACGAGCTAAAGAGAAAGGTCGTCCAAAGACCAGGACGAATTAGGCAACAAATGCCCTTGTAACGATTCGCTACTTCAGGACGAGTGTTGCCAACTCGAGAAAAACGGCTAAAAGTGTGGCTCGTCCATAAAACCGATATGTATTGGCCTCTTTCCCTCTTGGGGCAAGGCTCGTCTGAATGTGCAGACCGTCCAAAGACCAGGACGAACTAGGCAACAAATGCCCTTGTAACGGTTCGCTACTTCAGGACGAATGTTGCCAACTCGAGAAAAACGGCTAAAAGTGTGGCTCGTCCATAAAACCGTTATGTATTGGCCTCTTTCCTTCTTGGGGCAAGGCTCGTCTGAATGTGCAGACCGTCCAAAGATTCAGGACGAGTCTCGTCTTGCACTTAGCAATATTTTGGAAGGATTATCGACCGTCCAAAGTCAAGGATCAGGATTGACAAGCTTAATTTATTTAAATTTTGTAGACCGTCCAAAAAGCCAGGACGAGTCTCTTTTTGTACTTGGCAATAATTTGGAAGGATTATCGATCGTCTGAAAACAAGGACGATGCTCTTTCTTTATACATGTGTGTAGATCGTCCAATATTCAGGACGAGGCTCATTCTATACTTGATAAAAATTGAAGTGCAAGAAAAGAAAGGACAAGCAATTGGCAAAAAGTTTCTTCATATATTCCTGGCAAAAATTTACAGCTTAAGATTGAAAATGACAAAGCAACGGCGGCATACAAGCCAAGAAACTTAGGAAAATAAACCTAAAACTAGGCATCATCTTCAGTGTGAGTTTCTTGACCGTCTTCAGGAGTTTCTTCCTCGACCACAGCCTCGTCGTCCGAGTCTAAGAATTCTGGAGGCTCCTCGGCACATACCATGGCACGATGAACGCTCTGTTGATATTCCAGACAGCGAACGAAGCTGGAAACCTCACTAGGCTCAGCCAACATCTCAAAAGCCTTGACGGCCCAGTCTTTGAACGTCTCGATGACTTGGGTCAAGCCTTCTTTAGCGTCATCAAAGGCCCTGGCCGCTTCCTTCTGAAGGCGGGCATTTTTGCCCCTTAGGATGACGTTCTCCCTCCTCAGTTGGACGGTGGCTAGAAGAGCAGCATCCCTTTCACCCTTCAACTCAGCTAAATCAGCATCTACGACCATTTTCAAGTAGTCTAGCTCCTTGTATAGTTGGTTGATGGTAACAAAATAGTTCTTGTTTTCGGATTCTAGGAGTGCCGACCTCTTCTCCAAGGCCTCCAGTGATTGGCGATGGAGAGTGTTAGCCATCTCAATATCATGGATAGCCTTGTCCCCAGCCGTCATAGCCAGGTGGACGAGGTTCTTATTTTCCTTCCTTAGCTCCCTCGCCCACTCTTCAGTCAGCATACTGCGTGCAAAGAGCTGAAAGATTGAAGATAAAACAAGTCATTAGACGAGTATTAAACAAAGCAATTTTGTACAAGTATAAAACAAAAACGGCAGAAAATTATACCTCAGCAGCAAGTTGGGACATGTAGCCCACATGCTCGGCTGATGCTCCCCTTAACCCTTTGATATAGGATTCAGGGTAGCATTTGAAGAGCTCCTGCTTAAGCCGATCTTTTTCTACCTTCGACATTTTGGCAAAAGCAAGAGAAGACTCCTCGTCCGAGTCTATGGTGGGAGTAGCTGAGGGTAAAGCGGGGCCTTTGCCCTTATCTGAAAGAGGGGGGGAGTCAGTTATCTTGATGGGAAAGACGATGGCTTGTCTATTGGACGGACTCATGAATCGTCCGTCGACCCGCACCGTCCTAACTATATTTGGATAATACGACTCACCAGATGAGATGGAGGCCGTCCTTACAGCTAGGGGGGATCTGCGAGACCAGCTTCGCTACCGTGCCGCTGAAGCCCGGGTAGTTCTCAGTAGCCGTCTTCGGCTCCGGAATAACCAAAGCCAAGGCTGACTCTGGTCTGACTTCAGCAGAGTCCATGAGCAAAACGTCCAACTGACCAGCAGGGTCAGAACTCTTCTCCCCCTCGGCAGGGACAACAGCGGAAGGCTCCTCTTTCAGGACCTTATCTTTAGGGGGAAGCATGGCTTTTTCTCCAACTCCACCAGTCGGAGTAGTCTTCTCCGTCCTCTTTCTTGTAAAGCACTTAGGCTTTTTTGCTGGAGGCTGGTCCGCGGCCGTTGTAGGCCTCTTCTTAGACGAGGATAACTTTCCAGGCGGAAGTTTGTTGGTAGGGGCATTTTTCTGCAAAAAATGAGCAAGTTATCATACTGGTCGTCCAAAGAGCAAAAGTTATAAACTATTTATAAGGCTTCAGACGAGAATCACCCAAAGAAGGAAGGCGTCCTAGAATGGACACCCCCCTTTCCTAAACGAACCTCGTCCAAAGTAATTTTCCTCGCAGACGAAGGTGATACAAAGAAGGAAGCCGTCCCAAAGTGGACGGACTAAAATGATTTCCGTCTAAGGACAGGAAATCAACTCTTCGTCCAGTATTGGAACTCAAAGTTCCTTAGACGAGAAGGGCCCAAAGAAGGTGGTCGTCCAAGCATGGACGCCTTCCTTCTTCGGATGATTCTCGTCCAAAGATAATGAAAACCGACTTGGACGAGCCCAAACGATACTCGTCCAAAGCCGATCAACGTCTCAGACGAGAAGGGCCCAAAGAAGGTGGTCGTCCAAGCATGGACGCTTTCCTTCTTTGGGTGATTCTCGTCCAAAAAATGTAAATTGACTTGGACGAGCCCAAGCGGTACTCGTCCAAAGCCGATCAGCACCTCAGACAAAAATGGCCCAAAGAAGGTGGACGTCCATTCTTGGACGCTTTCCTTCTTTGGGTGATTCTCGTCCAAGGATTGGATGTAAATCCTTGACGAGTCATAATGATCCTTGTCCAGAAAAAAAAAATTTTACTTTACCAGTGTTTCAGCCCTTTTCTCAGCGCTGCTCTTGGCGAACTCCTTCCATAAGTTGTCTGTGAATTTAGACATGCTTATATCTCCCGTCCAAGAAGCCTTGAGACGTGTTCTGGCCGAGTCTGCAAAAAAGAAATGAAACAGGGTTAGTCCGATATGGACTATGGACGAGGAGTTTTACTTAGGGAATTTGAATGTATACCTCTATCTTCGGCCAACCGCAAGCCGGCGGCGACCAAGAAGTCATCATTGTAAAACATTTCTTTAAAGGGTATCCAGTTAGCTGGCCCCTTAAAAGATCGCTGGCCGGGACTGGAGTACTCCTTTATTCTGAAGTACTCCACAACCTCTTCGTCGAAGTTGTCCTCCAACTCCAGCCAGGACTGCTTCCGTCCAGTATTCGTGACGGCGCGATTATAAAACCGATAGCCCTCAGTGGCGTAGTCGTTGGTCGCCCGTATGAAGGTGAAGTCTGGTTTCCATTCGTGCATCTTCGACGGTTTGCCCCAAGCAGTCATAAAGTCGGGGCGGTTGCAGATGTTGAGCCATGCCCCGTCCACGGTCCCAGGTACCTTAGCCGCATAGTGAATATGGGTAAAGGCTTGGAGGGAAAGAGCCAGGCCGCGCAGCTCGCAGACGGCTATGAAAGTTTGTACATTGTACCAAGCGTTAGGCGCCAGCTGATTATGGCCGATGTTGTAGTACTGCAGCACTTGTTCTATAAAATCGTGGAGGCGCAACCTTAATCCCGCGTCCAGGGCCAGCTTGTAGACGGCGAAGTGTTTATTTGGGGCACTCAGAATCGTCGTGTCCTTATTTGGGATGGTGAAGGAGAAGCCCGGCGTGGGCATGTAGGAGGATAAATAACTAGGGTCTGGTCCCATTTTTTCTAACCATTTACGATTGACCAAAATAAAGACGGGGTCAGAAAGTGGACCTAAGCGTCTTCTAATCTCAGACGAGGTAGTGGAGGCTTCGTCTGACTCTTCGGCAGCGTCAGATTCACTGCCATTATTATCTTCGCCGGTTTCCTCCATATTGAAGTCCCTGCCAGAAGGACTGGCCTCAGGGTTTATTTCGGAGTCTTCTAAACGGCGGTCAGGGGAAGGAGGCCCGCCCAAAGGTTCAGGGCTTAGAGCCCCCCTCACCTCATCTGGAACTCATCCAGCAGATTCCTCCATGTCTGAACTATTTGAAGGGATCGGAGTATTACCTTTCGTCTTAGACGGGCCGTTTTCTTGACGCGCGCCAGATTACCCTGCACAGGTAAAGACTGGGTCGTCTGACTTTCTCGGCCAAAACCACAAAAAAATATATACTCGTCCATAAGAGGCCCAACTCTAGAATGTGCCGAAGAAGAAGTATCGGTTCTAGGGTCAAGACAAGCTCTTGGTCGGCTAGGATTATTTGACGAAGATTCCATTTTATTGATTTTCTAAGAAAAAATAAAGAATAAAAGAAAGAATAAAGAACAAAGAACAAAGAAAAGGTACCTGCTAAAACACCTAGACGATTCGGTGAAGAAGGCTGAGACGGGGCGATCTCTCTCTCTCTAGAAAGATTTGCAGAGCTTCTCTCTCTAGAAAAATTCGTTCAAGGTGTGAAATGATCTAATGTCCTCACTCCAAGGTTATATATAGGGGGGTAAGAAACCTGTGAAGCCGGTCAAGGATGACCGAAGAAAGGGTAAAACGGTCGATTATGACTGGTAAAACCCAGGGAAAGGCGCGTCGGTACCTTCATTTTGAATTTGAATAAAACTACCTTGGGTAAAAGGGTATTAACCGTCCGATGGGCCAACAGTGAAAACCCTTTTAGGGGCAAATGTTGTAGCCTAACAACTACGGCTCCTTTAAAGACACTTGGGCTCATCAGAGCCGTACACGTGTCCTCTCTTAATAAATAAGAGAAAAAAGGTTTAACCCTTGGGTCATATTCAGTTGGGAGAAAAGGCTTACTTTTCTGGCCCAAGAGATAATCAGAGCCCAGCCCCTTGGAGGTGGCTGCAAGTGAGTGGTTGATAAACCCTCACAAATCATGGCCTGCCACGTGTCATGATCTGATTCCTTAGACAATCAGATGCCACTATTCTAGGGCAGTTTTTAAGGTTAGTTATCATCTTGCTATCACTATAAATACCCCTGAAATTAGGAGAAAGATCATTCAATGCAAACAGTGCAAAGTTACTCTGTAAAAATACTCTCTTACTCTCTCTCTAGATCTACTCTCTCCTTACAACTCCTGATATCTGACTTAAGCTTCGGAGGGGAACCACCACCCAAACCTCCAGGGTGGGTCCCTTTTTGCAGGTTCGGGAACGAAGCCGAGGCTCGGACCAAGCAGATTCAGCCATTGTTGCACAAGTCTCCAAGTGATGAACATCTAAGGAATACTAGTTTACTTGCTAGACAAGAAAGTTCAGCCTATAGCTTACTTGTTGGACAAGAAGACTAAACACATATATTTTCAATGATATTTTTATAATTAAAATCGAATTTTGTCCCGTAAAATCAGATTTTCGGAGTTAAAAGATAAAAGAAAATATTTAAGAAGTTTTTTAATCAATAAACTGTCAAAACGTGTCAAAAGTAAGGCGGTGCGCTGAGCGCACCTGACTGTGTTGAGCGCACAGACGTGCGCCGAGCGCACGTGTCTTGCCACGTAAGCGTGCGCCAAGCACACAAGACTGCCACGTAGACTGGTGACTCACATAGAGTCCGGCGCCAAGCGCACTTCTTTGTGCGAGACACATCTTTTTCTTTCTTATCTTTTTCAAAGCGCGTACCACGTGTACACTTTCTACTGGGCATGCCGCGTCAGACGCGCCTATCTGCGCCTGACACGTGGATTTGCGCGTGACACGTCAGCATGCGCCTGGTGCAGCTGGCGCGTGAAGCACAGTTCCGTTTTTCCTATAAATACACTTGATTTCCGTACAGATTTCAGAACGGTTTTTCACACTAAAAACACTTCGAACTCTACGAATATATTTACGAACCTCTCTACAAAACCTCCCTACAAAAACTCATACTTTTAGACATTTAGATTTTCAGGCTTCACGATTGCTCGTTCCGAAGGTTGTCAATCTCGCAGACCCAAGCCCTGGTATAATCCTGAGGGTCCTTAAATAAATTCCTATTTTTATATTGAAGTTACTAACCATTTATTTCATGATGTAGATCTTTGATATAAAATCAGTCTACTGTATATTCTAATCCCTTTTCTATACTTTATTTTATATTCATATTATTATTATTCATATCTATGCATATTATATGTTTGCCTGATTGTTCTATACATATTATATGATTGTTCTATGCATGACTTTTATCACGTACATGATATTTTTGTTAATCAAAGACCTAAAGAACTGTTCTAACATTAATCAGATTAATTTGGACAACCGACTAGGTTCCTTGTAAATTGATTGCTAAATAACTTGTCACTAAAAAATTAGTCTTTTATGAGTTTCCTGAACCAACCTAGACTAATTATTTTTAGGGTGTTTAAAATATTATTTGGTTATTCCTTTGCATAAACATTGACATGAATAGATATTTAGTAGAGGCCAGCAATGGGCGAATGTGGTTCATTATGACCGTGTTCGTACCCTCACCCCCGAACTCAATCTTTGGTTCATTTTGACCATTTATGGAGTCAGGACGGGGAAATTTGCATTGGATAAGTCCCTAAGTTGTCCCTACGATTTCCCATATCCAATTAGGTTTATGAGTCTTCCTTTAAAGACTTGTTGGCGACTTCTTTCAAAAACATATTTTTGATAAAACCTTTACAATGGGGTAGTCAAATACAAATACGCTCTTATCCCTTGTTGGCGAAATAAAAACACGCCAACACCTACATTATTGGAAGTAAGTAAATTTGCAACAGACTCAAAATTGAGCAATTCAATAGGAAATATGGGGATCCTTATAATCATAGGTTAACCCATTTAACCTCTTCCACAAAAAGAGTCAAAATGAGCCCTTCATGACCCTGAACATGCTAGGGCCTATCTGACCACACCAGAAACAAATCCCCTGGGTTAGCAAAACGAATTAAAACCCAATTATTTCCAATATCTAAATATTTAACATCACCCTTGCAGAACTTCCAGTCTACCCTAGTTCTAGAAATAATAGTTCTCATATCTAAAGATTTGAACCCTAACCCTAGCTCGAAACTTGTACTTGAACCCTAGAAATTGAAGCCACCTAATCCAAATTGAAGGCGACAAGGTTATCAAAATCGCGATTTAAATCGTAAAATCGCACGATTCTACGATCTAACTTGGCTAAACGATTTAAATCGTTCATAGAATCGCAATTAAAGAAAATCGGATATAGAATTGTACAAAATCGGTAGAATCGGTAAAATCGCGATTTATTACCGATTTTAACGATTCTGCATTTACCCCTTCTATTAAAGTCTATTGTTGGATATAAAATAAACGGGCAAGGCCCCATAAGATCCCATTTGTTTCAAGCCCTAGCTGCCACATTTTCACCCTCACATCTCGTATGCACGCACAGATTTATCTATCTTCTTCGTTCTTCTTGGTGCAATATGTTTATTGAATCATTTATTTGCTTTTGACTTATAGAAACATGTATTTTTTATACCTCTTTTATTCCCTTGATGACATCATTTCTCATCTCATATGATTATCATTATAGCTAAAATTGAATTTTTTGTGTTGTCCGTTGAAAAATAGGTAAACATTTTACATTTTTTATTATAAAATCTTATTCCCGCAAGATTCGTAGAATATTACGATTTTACGATTCGATTTTACGATCCGATTTTGTAAGACCCTTCCGATTTAAAGTAGAATCGCGATTCTAACAACCTTGGAAGGCAAATGAGCTGGCTTAATGATGAAATTGGGAGATTTAACTCTAAAAGTAGACTTATAGCCCTGGCAGAGCTCTTCAGAGCAGTTAGTAGCGTGATTAATGGCTCCAAACCTATAACCGAACTAAGAGAAGAGAGAAAACCTCTTAACTACAAATTTGGGCAACCGGAACACTACAATTAAGACTAATATCAGAGATTTCTTGTAATTGTTAGCATTTGAGAGGTGATCTTGGAAGAAAATGGTACGAAATTGAATTGGGGATTTTTTGCGGTGAGCTAGGGTTTCATTTATCGGGTTAGAAGGGAGCTTTTTTTGTTGTCTTTCTCTCTCTTACTTTATCTCTCTTCATTGTTTTTAAACAATAGAAGTTTATTTATAGGTGATTATTTAATAAAGGAAACTTTATTTCTTGAAAAGGAGGTCTCTTATAATAGAGGGAAATAGACCTCTTTTATACAAAGACAGTCTCTTAGAAATATTACTTTACTAATATTATTTTTCCCTTATATATAGGCCCATACAATCAAAATAAGAAACATTCAATCACATAAGAATGGTTTCTTTGATACTCCTAATTTGAAATTAATTAATGATAAATCCCTATATTCGTCATTAACTTAACGTTTCTTCTATCCTCTAGTGAGTTTCTCCCTTCTCTAGTTCGTCGACGACGTTCATCATGGTCTGCTCTTGACGCCTTATGAGTGGTGTACTCGTGACGCTGTCATCGCCGCTTACCGTCATGCCGTGGTTGTCAGTCTTATATCTAGACAGCAGCCCCGCCATGCTGCAACTCTCCCTTCTTTCTCCCATGGTTGAAACCCTAAATTACTAATTTTTCTTACTCTCTTTGAGTCACATTCTCTCTCAAATCTAATCTTTCTACTTCGATTTTAGCAGAAGAAAGCAAATTTCAAGGTTAATTTGTAGATTGTTTTTGTAAAAATTGGAATTACTTATTTTCGGTTCTTAACTCTTTCGAATTTTTGAGTTTCTTCTTAACTTGTTCTTTGTTGTGCTAGTTTAGCTTTCGAATCTAGTTTGATTAATTACTATGCTTCAATTTTTTGTTTGTTTTGTTGTAAATTTCAAGTATCTGTGAAGTTGTATGTGTCTGATGGGCTCAATGTTTTACAACTTCTTGCTTTCAATTATTATGTTCATTTTCCAAAATTTATTGCTTTGTCTTGAGTTTTGATTTTGTTATGTTTAGGATTCGAAATCGATTTTTTTTTTTTAAAAAGGTTTGAGTTTAGGATTCAGATTGTTTATAACTAACTAGTTCCTCTTCAAATACACTTATATTTGAATAGCCTGCTGCTGCCTGCTGCATCGCATCAATTGATAATCTGTGGTTAAAGTATGTTTCACTGGTTTAGTGTGTCACTTGGAAGCAGTTAAGTTAATTGTGGTCTGCACTCTCTTATTTTTATCAGTTGTTTAGTAAAGTTTTTAGTGTTGTTTGCAAGCCAGGTGCTGACTGTGAATATATAGTTGGTAGAACCACCCCTTTCCTCATCAACATCTAGAAACTGTGAATAACTATACAAAAAATTATTGAAATAAGATTGGAGAAAAGAGTCATTTAGTCATTCAGTAGATTAACAGTGCTTTAAAAAGCATAATGGCGCACTATAGCAATACATGTTCCGCAACCTAGGCCTAAGGTGAGAGGTAAAGGCGCATGCTTTGTTGGGGCAAGTGGCTATTTTCACTAACTAAAAATAGTTATAAAAATCATCAAACCTTTGAATGAAAAGTTGAAAACAATATGATGTATGGGTGTAATGTGATGTATTTTCTTCCAGGTTTCTCATTTAGTGCCACAGATTGTGAAGGAATTGTTTCAAGATGCGTCAAGTTCATCATATATTATCCCTTTTCAAATTAAGGTTTCAAATGCAGATATGATAGATGCATAAGTTCCCAATTCCTTTTAAGGGCCTCGGATTGTTATTAGTGCTAACTTTCATAATTTTCTTGCCTGTTTATATTTCCTTTAAGGACCACAATTAACTTGACTGCTTCCAAGTGACATAGTAAACCAGTGAAACATACTTTAACCACAGATTATCAATTGATGCAGCAGCAGGCAATTCAAATATAAGTGTATTTGAAGAGGAACTAGTTAGTTATAAACAATATGAATTCTAAACTCAAACCTTTTTTTAAAAAAATCGATTTCAAACCCTAAACATAACAAAATCAAAACTCAAGGCAAAGCAATAAATTTTAGAAAATGAACATAATAGTTGAAAGCAAGAAGCTGTAAAAAAATCGAGTACATCAGACACATCAACCAATATATGTGCTTTAATTTAGATTTTTTTGCACGGAAACTTATATCTTGTGTTGCCCATTTTAGCCAAAGTGTAGGAGAGAAAGTATCACAAGATTGAGATACAATAGAAGAATCAGCTCAAGACATTGTCAGATTTGAAGCTGTAAACTTCAGTGAAAAATACAAAGTAGCAGGAGAAGTTGATTGTCAAGTGATCAGTTTTTTCTCTTGATTGGGAAAAGCTCACTGTAATTTTGGTTAGAAGGCAAGAAGATGGAAGATGTGTTTCCAAAAACCATACGTATAGCAATGAAAGACTACCTGTACTTCCACTTGAGATAAGAAGAAACAGGGATATCAAAACGACAAAAGAAAAGATAACAATCGGCATGTTATATTTTCTTTTTAATTGGATTATCTTCATTTGTTTATTGCAATTTGCAAGTGTTAGTTGATTGTACATTGTTGTATAGTTTGTTATTGCTTATGTCATTCTCTTCGGGGCTAATACCTCTAGTCGATGCATGCTGTTAGTAGCTGGGGTTAACGATGTTGGCCTCTTGTGTTTGTGATGGCTACCGCCAGTGCTTGTGATAATTGTTGCTAGTGTTGCTGTGGGGAGTTTTGGCGCAATGAAAGAGGGGTTGACTATGCTTTAGCCGCCTATGGTAAACAAAAGTTTCGGCTTAATGCACTTTCGTTCTTACCTAGTCCTTAACTAAGCATATTTTGACTCAAAGCAACGTATGTGATCCTTTCGTGGTGGTATTTATTTATATTCTTGTTGTTTTGTAGGTACTTTGGCACAACTCCGATCTATCTTCAGACTAATGTTTAACAAGCTGATGGAATTCTGGGTTGAATATGTGCAGGTGTTCAGCATAAACAAGTGGATGTGGAGGAACTCAAAGAAAGTCTAGATTTTGATCATGTATACTTGAGTTGTATTTGTGCATCTAGGAATCCTTTTAGCCGACTTTGTTGACGGTCTTAATTGATCAAAAGTCAAAACTACGAGCGCTTTTCAAATAATGATATTACAATGTAAATAATTGTTTTTGAATATATGAAAGGAAATTTGGAAGACTTTGTGCTTATAAAGAACATTGATTTGTTGTACAAGTACCTGTATAATATGGTGTTGTATTTACATGTACAAGTACAAAAAAAAATGGTAGAGCTACAGTTACATATATATGTATTATAACTATATTAAGTAAAGAGACCACCTTAGAAAGATAAGTGGCGTTTTTAGTGGAACCAAAGAGACCACTTATTTGGCTAAGTGGTTTCTTTGTAGAATTAAATATACCACTTGATTCAAATAAGTGGTTTCTTTTCGTTCTTTTCTAGTTCATCTAACCAACTTCTAATGAGCACTTAACTTAAATAGTGGTCTCTATATTTTGTTTAAAAAATCACCTTCAAAAAGTGGTCTCTTATACAAAGAGACCAGTGAGTTATAAGGAGAATTTTAGGGGGTCTCTTTATGCCATTTTGTAGTAGTGAGAATGGAAGGATTTCTCATTATTTTTGAATGAAATGTTTATGACAAAGCAAACAACTATTTATACTTGTGTAATAAGAAAATAAGAGCATGTGCTCTATATAACGGAATCTGGTACTCTGTTGTAAGAGAAATTATCCAGTGTAGCTCGATCAGTATAAGAGAAGTAATCCAGTGTAGGAAAGTAGCTGGAATACTTTAGGTATGTTCGTTATATTATTTGAAGGGTTTGATAAGAGTGAAACAGAGGAATACAATACATAGTTAATTATTTTGAATTGAAGCGTAATTAGCGGTGGATCTAGAGTTGGCATCAAGTGGGTCCAAGTCAAAGTTAAAGTCAAAAATCAAAGTTACAAACTAAAAAAATAAATATGTATAACGAGAAAAATAATCAATTTATTAAAGATTAAAACAATCTGACAAAAATTTAATTATTAATTTGTTTTCTTTTTTGACAATTGTCCTCCACGAGGTTTCATTTTCTAAAACTGCTGCATAATATCATCATTTATGACATTATTAAACATCTCATCTTCCATGAATGTTACAAACAATGAAAAAATTTGATTTTATTTATTGTTTTTTTATTTTTCCTTTTCCAAATAGAGTAAGGAGATAGGACTTGCTTTTTTTCGCTGGAAAAAGAGTGAAAAAGTTGTAAACTTGCAGTAAGAAAAGTAGATTTATTATTTATTTTTATTTTACCTTTACTTTTTGGTTTACCTTTTCCAACTAGAGTACAAATACAATAAAGCTAAGGAATTGCATACTTGTTGCACTGCAACTCACGTCTCCATGTTTCTTACTTTCATTATTATTTTTTTCTCCAAATTAGTTGACTGTAAAAATTTTCCCTAAAATCCAAGTGGGGTTATTTGACCCCACACCCTACAACCCTATTTGTATTGGTTGTTTAGCCATAGGTCTTCTGTAGATGTGTATGGTAAAATTAGCTATTATTGTTGGTTGTTTAGTACAAATGAAAGCAAAAACTAAACCAACATAAAAAGCAAGTTAAACTAGCTTTTTACTTTTGGCTGAAAGGTAGTTCAACTATCTAACAAGTCATTTATCAAACACTTTTTATTGTTGTTTGACTACATTAAAAAGCTAAAAGCCAATGAAAAATCGATCACCAAACACCTTAAAAAAATTAATTGACTAATTTACCTGCATATTTAGTCCTTCCTCAGAAATCCAAAAATAATTTAGGAATAATCCCCATTAGGGTCTTCTACCCAAAAGGTCAACATACACCATACCTGCAAATTTCAGATTTTGACTTTGAGGGTAAATTCCTCTCACAGTATAGTTTTTCATTTTATTATTAGTTACAATACTTTTACTTTTGTTTGGTTGAATGTAGGGTATGCAAATTCCTTAGAACTTTATTTTTCCATGTAATTGTATTTCAGGAATTGCTAACTTTTGTTTGGTTATTCATGGGGAATGAAAATTCCCATGGGAATTTCCACTTACCTAGGTCCCCCTAGGTAAGTAATTTCCTCCATTTTGTGGGAAGTGGAACTTCCTACAGATTTTTACTTCCCATGAATTTGTCAACCAAACAACTTAAAAAATTTCAATTCCTAGGAATTTTAACTTCCTATGCCAAACAATGTCAACCAAACAAGCACTTCATATATTGGTTTCTATCATGTTTATTTTACAAAATATCAACTTTTGATATTTTTTTACTAATAGATACTCCCTCCAGTTTTTTATTAGTTTATACACTTCTTTGGGCATAGAGTTTTAGGAGAAATAGGTAGGTGGGTCATAGAAGGAAAGATAAAATATTAATTAATTGGCATATTGTGTTGAAGTTAATATTGTGGGCCAAGAAAAGTAAAGTGAGAAGGTAAAGATAATAATAAACAATTGGAGCGCCGTTGAGATTTAAGGTTTCTCTTGCATTGACAAGCTTGAGATCGTATGGTGTAAGCTACTAATTTCATTGCTTATTATGGGTCGTAAGAAGAAACAACAGACTCCTAATCCTCCGATAACTCGCCAAGCACAAAATTTAGCATCAAAGCATGGAGCTTTGGTGGGAAATGTTGGGATTTCTGGTGCCGATTGTACTGTTACTCCAGTAGCTACTAGTGGAAATGCTTCTTCGGTGGTCCACAGTGCAATCTCTGCTATGCAGCTAGCCTTTGAGCAAAATAGAATAGCTCAAAGACAAGTAGCAATGGTAGAAAAGGTGAATGCTGTAAGTTCTAGTGGTGTTGATAAAACGCCGAATACTGAGGTAGGTGCAGTTCTTGTAGAACCTGAGTCTGTTGCTAAGGTTGTTGCTGAGCCACATGAAGAGATTTTTCAGCCACAAGGAGAGGTTGCCTCTGCAACAAAGTGGTCTACTTTGGCTGCTGAGAAGAGGTTGACTGCCAAGGGAATGTCATTGAAATTTGTCACGCCTAGTGTCAAAGATGGTAAGTCAATTGCTCAAATTGATAAGCATGAAGTTGAACAGTTGTCTGATGTCTGGGCTAATGCTGTAGTGTTATATGTTGTAGGACAAACACCTTCTATTGGAGCCATTATTAGGTTTATTGCTCTTGAATGGAATAATGTGAGTAAACCTAAAGTATTTTTGCATGAGGATGGTTATTTTCTTGTTAAGTTTGAAAATGTGGAGGATAACAATGAAATCCTGTATGCTGGTCCATTTACTTTGAATAATAGACCAATGATTGTGAAGACTTGGACTCCTAAATTTAGCTTCCATAATGAGATTATGAGAGTTGTTCCTTTATGGGTTAGATTTCCTAATCTACCACTTAATTGTTGTTGGGGTCCTGAAACACTAAGTAGAATTGGCAGCATGGTTGGAGTTCCTTTATATGCTGATGAGTGTACTACTAGACAAATGCGAGTCTCATTTGCTAGAGTACTTATTGAAGTTGATGTGACTAAGGAAGTTCCTAAAGTAGTATGTATTGAAGACTCTAATGGTAACATTTTAGAACAAAAGGTCCAATATGATTGGATTCCTCCCTTTTGTCATAAATGTCAATCTGCTGGACATGACTGTGCTAGGAGGAAGGTTGTTACTGTGACTAGGACTGATCCTAAGATCACACAAAAATGGGTGCCTAAAGAGACTGGTCCTGTTGCTAAACCTCCACCAGACAAAGCTATTGTTGCACTACAGAGCAATGAAGCAGAGGCTCCTATTCAGGGTGTGCAAGCTACAGTAGATAAACAACAGTCACAGGTTAGAGTTGGTGACATTGTTTGGTCAGTTGTTTCATCTAAAGGGAACAAGGATAAACAAATTGAGTATGGGGGACCAGGTATTGTTGTTCACACAGTAGATGAGGGGGGGGGACTAGTTCTTTCCATATTTCACCTACATGATTTTGAGTACTTGGAATGTCATAGGGTTGAATAATCCCTCTTATATAGTTGAAGTGAGGAAGTTTTTAAGTCATAATAAGGTCAATTTTGTTGGCTTATTAGAAACTAAGGTTCAAAGTAGTAATAAAGAGGAAGTTCGAAGGAAGTTAGGTGGTAGTTGGAGTTGGGAGGATAATTATATTGCTTCTCATAGAGGTAGAATTTGGGTGGCTTGGAATACTGCTGTTACTTTTCAGGTCACTGATGCACATGAGCAATGGATTCATGGTTCTCTCACTGATAAACAGACAGGGGACACATTACAAATCACTATTGTCTATGGGCTGCATACTGTGGAGACAAGGAAGAGTCTATGGATTGAGCTGACTAGGCTTGATGCTTTAACTCAGAGGGAGTGGTGTATCATGGGGGATTTTAATGCTTTGCTTGATTATGCTGATAGATTTCAAGGTAGAGCTGTTACTACCTATGAACTTCAGGATTTTGCTGACTGTTTGCAAAATAGTGATTTATTGGAGTTAAGGAGTTGTGGGCATTTTTATTCTTGGAATAATAAAAGTCATGGAGAAAATAGGATTCTTAGCAGAATTGACATGTGCATTGTCAACTCTCTTTGGATGAGTAAGTATGCTGGAGTGGTGGTGGAGTATTTAAATCCGGGGCTCTTTGATCATAGTCCTTTAGTTGTGAAATGTACAGTTGATACCAGGTCTGGGGGGAGACCTTTCAAGTTTTTCAACTACATGGCAGATCATGAGGAATTTTCTCAAGTGGTGCATGATTGTTGGCTTGGTTTTGGGTCTAATTCTTGGATGAAGCAAGTCTGGAGAAGGTTGAAAGCAATGAAAGATAAATTGAAGCATCTGCATCAGAGAGATTTTGCAAACTTGGATAAGAGAATTACTCAACTTAGAGAGCAACTTGGCATAATTCAAACAGCTCTTCAGAGTAATTATACTGATGAGTTTCTTCACTCTCAGGAGGCTGAGTATATGGTGCTATTAAAAAAATTCCTAGCTATTGAAGAGAGTGCTTACAAGCAAAAATCAAGAATTCATTGTCTTCAGCTTGGTGATGGTAACAATCACTTCTTTTTTCATGCAATGAAAGATAGGTTTGCTAGAAATAGCATTGATGTTTTGTATGATGATCATGGCAATAAGTTAACTCAGACTATGGATATTCAGCTTGAAGTGATGTAGTTTTATGGAATTGATTATGCTCTTAAATGCATTGATGATAGCAAGGCCTCTGGCATTGATGGTTTTAATAGCCTGTTTTTTAAGAAAATTTGGCATGTTATTTAACCTCAAATGTACATGGCTATCTGGGACTTCTTTGATAATGGAATTTTACCTAATGAGGTAAACTGTACTTTGTCACTCTTGTGCCTAAAGTTCCTAATCCTTCTTCTGTTAAGGATTTGAGACCTATTGCCTACTGCACTGTCATTTATAAGATAATTGCTAAAATTATCACTCTGAGGCTTCAGAAGGTTATTGGTGATATTGTTGATCTTGCTCAAGCTGGGTTCATTCCTAATAGGTCTATTTCTGATAACATTTTGCTTGCTACTGATCTTATTAAAGGCTATTCTACAAAGAATATTAGCCCTAGGTGTATGGTGAAAATTGATCTAAGAAAGGCCTATGATTCAGTTGAATGGCCTTTCTTACATATGATGCTTTCTGAGTTGAGCTTTCCTTCAAAAATTTTGTGCAATGGATTATACTTTGTGTTACTTCTATTTCTTATACTATCCTCATCAATGGAGTTCCTAGTCCTCCTTTTGCTCCTAAGAAAGGTCTAAGACAAGGTGATCCCTTGTCTCCTTTCCTGTTTGCTATCTGCATGGAGTATTTTGTCAAGATGTTTGGATCAGTTGAAGAATATTCCTGACTTCAATTATCATCCCAGATGTGAGAAGCTCAGCATCACTCACTTAATGTTTGCAGATGATTTGTTGTTGTTTTCTAGAGCTGATGCTAGTTTAGTTACTCTTATTATGCAAGCTTTTCACAAGTTCTCCACTACTTCAGGGCTAGAAGCTAATCTTGATAAATGCAATGTGTATTTTGCTGGTATCACAGAAGATGCAAGTTAAAGTCTCCAAGATATTTTACAAATTCCTACTGGAAGCTTTCCATTTAGGTATTTGGATGTTCCCTTGCACTCTAGGAAGCTGTTTTATAATGAATGCAAGCCACTTCTTAATAAAGTGGTGGCTAGAGTCAAAACTTGGACAGCTAAGAAGCTTTCTTATGCTGGCAGAACTCAACTGATTTCTTCAGTTCTGCAAGGCATTCAATCTTATTGGTTCCAAATCTTTTTGATTCCAAAAAAGGTTCTTAAAGAGATTCAAGCTATTCTTAGAAGCTTTCTTTGGACAGGTTTGGATGCTAATTCTAGGAAGTCTCCTGTTTCTTGGGATTATATGTGTACTAAGAAGGTTTGTGGGGGCTTGAATTTCAAGGAAATTATCTTGTGGAATAAGGCTGCAATTGCAAAGCATTTTTGGGCCTTATCTCAAAAGCAAGATCGTTTATGGGTTAAATGGCTTCACTCTTATTACATAAAACATGCTGATGCCTGGACTGTCAACGCTCCTAGAAGATTATCATGGGCTATGAGGAAATTTTTTGATTCAAGGACTGCTCTCATTGATTCTGTCACTTGCAGCCAGTTTATGCTTAATGGTAAATTTTCCATTAACAAGGTCTATTGGTATATGAGGGGTGATAGTCCTAAGGTGAATTGGAGAAGGATCATTTGTAATAGCAGGGCAAATCCTAAAGCTATCTTCATTACTTGGTTTTTGCTTCAAGGAAGGCTCAGTACTAAAGATAGGCTGGTTCATTGGGGAATTGTGGGAGATCAAAGGTGCATTTTGTGCAATTCTACTGATGAAACTAAAGAGCATCTTTTCTTTACTTGCAGGCTGCAGCTACAGTCAACAGATTTGGAGTGCCTGCTTGTAGTTAATTGGTGTGCCTGTTATGACTAATCTCTCTGCAATCATTCCTACTGTTGCTAAATATAGTAGGGGAACAAAGCAGAACCATCAACTACTAAATATGGATTTTGTTGAAAGCATCTATCATATATGGATGCAGAGAAATAAGAAGATTTTTGAAGATCATTTTCTTAGTCCTGAGAAGGTTGTTAGACTTGTTATTTTTAATGTTGCTTGCAGATGTAGTCAGGATGTAAAGCATCTGTTGCTTAAGTAGTTGTTTTTGTTCTGGTTTGTTGGGTGGTGTTCAATCTGTGGTTCTTCCCGGGCCTGTCCAGGTTTGGTGTTGGAGGTTGCCTGAGGGGCCTTTATTCCAAGCCCTTCCTTGAAGGTAGGGGGAGTTAGGTTCTTTTTTATTGTCCCTTTGTAGGTTGTTCCTTTTTTTTTCTTTTTTCTTTTTTTATTTAGTTTTCAATAAAAACTTTGAATTGCCAAAAAAAAAAATTAGTGAAGGGGGGAGGAAGATGGTGTCCCCGTAACAAAAAGTCTGATATACCTTTAATGAATTTAAATTTTCATATATATTAAATAATCTTTTCTTCTTCCATATATATTGAATAAGTTAACAATGGAATTAAATTTGAAATTTCAATTAAATATTAAATTAAGGAGAATGATTTCCTCTTCTAACATATGTGTGATAAACTCTGATCAAAACTTAAATTGACAATTGTAAACACAAATTGTAAGATCTGCAAGATACAAAGTCAAAAGATGTGAAACAAATATAAATTTTATTGGTATAAATATTTGAGTATAATCTCTAATGTATTTCCACTTATTCGATCTCCAAAAATGATTTGATTTTCTTAAATGAGGGCCTCTGGGCTTCATCTCCTTCAAGTATGGTTGGCTAGAACATAACGGCTTTGATGCTTGTTATTCTTCTTCTAAGTTGAATGATTTGATTTGGATGTGTAGACTTAGAGAGTCTCTGGAGCAGCTTTCTCTCTCTCTCTCTCTCTCTCTCTCTTTCTTAGTCTTATGTTTTTCTCCTTGATGGCTCTTGAGTCTGATCTCTTCTCCTCTTTTCAAATGGGAGTACCCTATTTATAGCGCTAGTGATCAGGCTCTTAGGGTTATTAATAAGTTTTTGGGCTTTTTAGCATGAACTTGACAACTTGGACCCATTTTGTTGGGTATTCCACTAAAACAGATGAGATTTAATTGAAATAACTAAAATGGGCTAAAATTGATTTACCAACCCAAATTAATTAATTTTAATTAACCATCAAATATACAATGAGTCAACCATTTAACTTTGACCCAATAAATATAATCCTGCGTGGCACAGTATCAAAATTTCAGTGCCCACAACAGTATAACTTGATTGACACAATCAGAAGAAAAAAAAATAAGAACTTGAATTTCACATTAATAATTATATTGATACTATTTTAAAACCTAAATGTTGATTATTATTATGTAATCTCTATTGAGTTTTTTGCGGGGATATACCAGGGTAATAGGGCATTTTGTGGGGATATACCTCACTAATTTTTTTTAGTGAGGATATACCAACCTAAATTTAAGTTTTGTTAAAAGGTACCAAAAACACTATTTCCGGCGAGAAAGTCAAATTTCCGGCCTTTGACTTGGTAGGAACTCGCGAGTGAGCCACAAATGTTGTGTTTTACCCCCCTCAACCACGCGCATACTATTGAAATGTTTTTCTTAACAATTTTTTTTAGAATTTACTCCCTTAATAACCAACCCCCTCCCTTAACATTTCCATCTCCTTAAACCTTGAAAAAGAACGCTCTTCAATTCAGCAAAAAAGGGCAGCCCAAAATCATCAATTGTAAGGTATGATGTCTTATTTTAGCATGTTATTAAACCTCAAATGTACATGGCTATCTGGGACTTCTTTGATAATGGAATTTTACCTAATGAGGTAAACTGTACTTAGTCACTCTTGTGCCTAAAGTTCCTAATCCTTCTTCTGTTAAGGATTTGAGACCTATTGCCTGCTGCACTGTCATTTATAAGATAATTGCTAAAATTATCACTCTGAGGCTTCAGAAGGTTATTGGTGATATTGTTGATGTTGCTCAAGCTGGGTTCATTCCTAATAGGTCTATTTCTGATAACATTTTGCTTGCTACTGAGCTTATTAAAGGCTATTCTACAAAGAATATTAGCCCTAGGTGTATGGTGAAAATTGATCTAAGAAAGGCCTATGATTCAGTTGAATGGCCTTTCTTACATATGATGCTTTCTGAGTTGAGCTTTCTTTCAAAATTTTTGTGCAATGGATTATGCTTTGTGTTACTTCTATTTCTTATACTATCCTCATCAATGGAGTTCCTAGTCCTCATTTTGCTGCTAAGAAAGGTCTAAGACAAGGTGATCCCTTGTCTCCTTTCCTGTTTGCTATCTGCATGGAGTATTTGTTAAGATGTTTGGATCAGTTGAAGAATATTCCTGACTTCAATTTTCATCCCAGATGTGAGAAGCTCAGCATCACTCACTTAATGTTTGCTGATGATTTGTTGTTGTTTTCTAGAGCTAATGCTAGTTCAGTTACTCTTATTATGCAAGCTTTTCACAAGTTCTCCACTGCTTCAGGGCTAGAAGCTAATCTTGATAAAAGCAATGTGTATTTTGCTGGTATCACAAAAGATGCAAGTTATAGTCTGCAAGATATTTTACAAATTCCTACTGGAAGCTTTCCATTTAGGTATTTGGATGTTCCCTTGCACTCTAGGAAGCTGTTTTATAATGAATGCAAGCCACTTCTTAATAAAGTGGTGGCTAGAGTCAAAACTTGGACAGCTAAGAAGCTTTCTTATGCTGGCAGAACTCAACTGATTTCTTCAGTTCTGCAAGGCATTCAATCTTATTGGTTCCAAATCTTTTTGATTCCAAAAAAGGTTCTTAAAGAGATTCAAGCTATTCTTAGAAGCTTTCTTTGGACAGGTTTGGATGCTAATTCTTGGAAGTCTCCTGTTTCTTGGGATAATATGTGTACTAAGAAGGTTTGTGGGGGCTTGAATTTCAAGGAAATTATCTTGTGGAATAAGGCTGCAATTGCAAAGCATTTTTGGGCCTTATCTCAAAAGCAAGATCGTTTATGGGTTAAATGGCTTTACTCTTATTACATAAAGCATGCTGATGTCTGGACTGTCAATGCTCCTAGAAGATTATCATGGGCTATGAGGAATTTTTGTGATTCAAGGACTGCTCTCATTGATTCTGTCACCTGCAGCCAGTTTGTGCTTAATGGTAAATTTTCCATTAACAAGGTCTATTGGTATATGAGGGGTGATAGTCCTAAGGTGAATTGGAGAAGGATCATTTGTAATAGCAGGGCAAATCCTAAAGCTATCTTCATTACTTGGCTTTTGCTTCAAGGAAGGCTCAGTACTAAAGATAAGCTGGTTCATTGGGGAATTGTGGGAGATCAAAGGTGCATTTTGTGCAATGCTACTGATGAAACTAAAGAGCATCTTTTCTTTCCTTGCAGGCTGCAGCTACAATCAACAGATTTGGAGTGCCTGCTTGTAGTTAATTCGTGTGCCTGTTATGACTAATCTCTCTGCAATCATTCCTACTATTGCTAAATATAGTAGGGGAACAAAGCAGAACCATCAATTACTAAATATGGATTTTATTGAAAGCAGCTATCATATATGGATGCAGAGAAACAAGAAGAAATTTGAAGATCATTTTCTTAGTCCTGAGAAGGTTGTTAGACTTGTTATTTTTAATGTTGCTTGCTGATGTAGTCAGGATGTAAATCATCTGTTGCTTAAGTAGTTGTTTTTGTTCTGGTTTGTTGGGTGGTGTTCTTTGTGTGGTTTTTCCTGGGCCTGTCCAGGTTTGGTGTTGGGGGTTGCTTGAGGGGCCTTTCTTCCAAACCCTTCCTAGAAGGTAGGGGGAGTTAGGTTCTTTTTTATTGTCCCTTTGTAGGCTGTTCCTTTTTTTTTTTTTTTTTTTTTTTTTTTTTGGTTTTCAATAAAAACTTTGAATTGCCAAAAAAAAAATAGTGAAGGGGGGAGGAAGATGGTGTCCCCGTAACAAAAAGTCTGATATACCTTTGATGAATTTAAATTTTCATATATATTAAATAATCTTTTCTTCTTCCATATATATTGAATAAGTTAACAATGGAATTAAATTTGAAATTTCAATTAAATATTAAATTAAGGAGAATGATTTCCTCTTCTAACATATGTGTGATAAACTCTGATCAAAACTTAAATTGACAATTGTAAACACAAATTTTAATGAAACAAATATAAATTTTATTGGTATAAATATTTGAGTATAATCTCTAATGTATTTCCACTTATTCGATCTCCAAAAATGATTTGATTTTCTTAAATGAGGGCCTCCGGGCTTCATCTCCTTCAAGTATGGTTGGCTAGAACATAACGGCTTTGATGCTTGTTATTCTTCTTCTAAGTTGAATGATTTGATTTGGATGTGTAGACTTAGAGAGTCTCTAGAGCAGCTTTCTCTCTCTCTCTCTCTCTTTTTTTTTTAGGCTTATGTTTTTCTCCTTGATGGCTCTTGAGTCTGATCTCTTCTCCTCTTTTCAAATGGGAGTACCCTATTTATAGAGCTAGTGATCAGGCCAGGCTCTTAGGGTTATTAATAAGTTTTTGGGCTTTTTAGCATGAACTTGACAACTTGGACCCATTTTGTTGGGTATTCCACTAAAACAGATTAGATTTAATTAAAATAACTTAAATGGGCTAAAATTGATTTACCAACCCAAATTAATTAATTTTAATTAACCATCAAATATACAATGAGTCAACCATTTAACTTTGACCCAATAAATATAATCCTGCGTGGCACAATATCAAAATTTCAGTGCCCACAACAATATAACTTGATTGACACAATCAGAAGAAAAAAAATAAGAACTTGAATTTTACATTAATAATTATATTGATACTATTTTAAAACCTAAATGTTGATTATTATTATGTAATCTCTATTGAGTTTTTTGCGGGGATATACCAGGGTAATAGGGCATTTTGTGGGGATATACCTCACTAATTTTTTTTAGTGAGGATATACCAACCTAAATTTAAGTTTTGTTAAAAGGTACCAAAAACACTATTTCCGGCGAGAAAGTCAAATTTCCGGCCTTTGACTTGGTAGAAACTTGCGAGTGAGCCACAAATGTTGTGTTTTACCCCCTCAACCACGCGCATACTATTGAAATGTTTTTTTTAACAATTTTTTTAAGAATTTCCTCCCTTAATAACCAACCCCCTCCCTTAACATTTCCCTCTCCTTAAACCTTGAAAAAGAACGCTCTTCAATTCAGCAAAAAAGGGCAGCCCAAAATCATCAATTGTAAGGTATGATGTCTTATTTTAGCTTCAATCTCAATTCAATTTACTTCTTGTGCTCTTCAATTGTGCTATGTGGTTTGAATTTGTGCTATAGTGTATAAAATAGGGTTAAGTTACCAAGTCAAAGGTCGAAAGTTTGACTTTCTCGCCGGAAATAGTGTTTTTGGTACCTTTTAACAAAACTTAAATTTAGGTTGGTATATCCCCACAAAAAAAATTTAGTGAGGTATATCCCCACAAAATTTCCAATTACCCTAGTATATCCCTGCAAAAAACTCATCTCTATTTATATGAATCAAGTTCTTCCACTTTATTAATATTCAACTATTGAACATGATACATAAATTCTTCCACTTTATTTGAGCACAAGCTTTCTTCTACTTTATATTTCCTTATCTCAATACTATATTTGAATAATGATGAACAAATAACTAAAAAAAACTAACGAAATATTGATTTGAGAAAAAACATATTAATAAAAATACAAATAATTATAAATGTTTGTTCGAATAATTTTTTTGGTAACACTGATGAATAACTGATTGAGAAAAAAACGTTAATATGACACGCACGTATAGTGTAAAAAAAATGCTAGTTTATATATAATACAACTCTAGCAACATACCGATAATAATTATAATACCATCAAAGAGGATAAGAGACCCTCAAAAAACTAGAAGGAAACTGATTTAGAAATAAATTACGAAAGTGCTTGCTAGTTTTGATCATTACCTTCTCGACACACCCCATCGTTAAATAACAGTTATTTTCAGCTTCATAATGTATGTGTTTTATAATAACCTCCAAAGCCTTACTTTTTTTTTTTTTGGTGAACATTGAACTAGATTAAAATAGTTTCACGTCGATTACAATCCGCAACATAAAAGTTCAAACAATAACTAGGGGGATGTGGGAAGGTCCTAGTCACATTACACTCTAGCTCCGACATTCTACACTTTTTAGCTATAGCATCCGCCAACCGGTTGTCTTCACGGCTACAATGCTTGATCTTCACAGCAGGCTTCCTACTCTCCCACTTTCTGCACAGTTCAATCAGATTAAAGTATCCGTCAGAAGTTTTTCCTCCATTGATGAGTGTAACCGCAACCTTACAATCCGAATAAATAATCGCCTCCCTAATATTTTGATCAAAGGCCACCTGCAAAGCTTCGTTAATTGCCAATAACTCTGCAGCGAGAGGGTTAACAGCATAAAGGCACTTATGGAACCCAAGCATCCATCTTCCACTTGCACATCTCACCACACCACCTAAACCCGAGTGAGCCATCATGCTAACATAAGAAGCATCCACATGAATAGTTGGGACATGAGAGGGATTAACATAATTAGACAGTCTAGCATGCATATTGGGCCTAGCAATGGTCAAACTTTTCCCGATTGCACAAAGATAATTTTTCGTTAAATAACAAACGCGGGTAACAAGAGTAGCCGGGGAGGTAGGGGCACTTTGGCGAAACACACTACCATTTCTCTTTTTCCATAGCTCATGACACATGTACGGGAAGACAACACCCCACCTAAGACCCCTAAAAGTCTATGTCGACTGGATATTACCACAAATCCACGTCTCAAAGTCCACTTCGAACAAATTCGGGTAACCTAAGTAGTCCCATACTCCTACTGCATAAGTGCATGATCTTAGAATGTGCTCAGAGTTCTCTTCAGATATTAGACACCGGGGGCACGAGGTCCAGTTAGTTATCTTTCTTTTGCTAAGAAGTTTACAATGTGGTAATCTATCATACCACACGAGCCAAAATAAGAACTTCATTTTAGGCCCCATGCATCCTTTCCAAAGCCATTTAAAATCCCCTAAAGAATGTGAGGGCGGGCATTGGGCTTGGTAAGCAAGAGATAGGGCAAAGCCCTCGTGATTGACAAAACTAGGAATGATTAGATCCTTCCGGGAGGATTGGGGAGGAGGGGGGCAGCTAAAGATACGGTCCACGAGGACTTGGGGAAGAGCAAAGGAGAGCTTAGACAAATCCCATGCCTGACCCACAACTAAGTCCGCAACAACAAGGTCTTCTTCCCCCCTTGTGAGCGGGCCCTCAATGGCCTCTCTGATAGTGCCATTTAACATCCAATTATCGGACCAGACCTTTACTGTTGTTCCATTTCCAACACTCCAATCACAATTTTCTTGTAGGAGGTTCCATCCTTTACCAATGCTCTTCCATATGACAGAACCATTTCTAAACTTAGTTACATGGCCTTTATGAAAATACTTAGATCTAATGCATTCTTGCGCAAGACTCGACGACTCTTAAGACATTTTCTACCCTAGCTTGGCCATGTATGCCCTGTTCATCCTCTCCTGGTCCCTAATACCTAAGCCCCCGTGACTTTTAGGGAGAACAATAATCTCCTTCCTAACCCGGTGGAGATTCCCCCCCCCACCCCCTCACCCCTCCCCCAAAAAAAATTGTTACAGATGTGGTCCAGATCTTTACAAGTTTGGACAGGGAGACACATTGCTTGCATGTAATATGCTGGGATGGAGGTCAAAGTTGAGTTAATCAAACACAATTTCCCTGCCTTAGACAAGTACGATGTTTTCCATTTTACAAGCCTTGTCCGAACTTTATCAACCACGAATTGAACTTCGGTCCTAGTTGGTCTTTTATGAGAAATAGGCAACCCTAAGTACATACCAAGGTTAACACTCTCCCTAACATTAAGGGTGTCTTGGAAAAGGTTCCTTAACTCCTCGAGGGTGTTACGGGAGAAGACTAGTTTGCTTTTGCTTTCATTAATCTTTTGCCCTGGCCTAGCACAAGACCTCTCCATGGTTTGTCTAACGGAGAAAGCAGTTGATTCATCCACCCTCCCAAACAGAATGAGGTCATCCGCAAACATGAGGTGCGACACTGGCACATGCTTCCTACCTACCCCAAAAGGCGTCCAATTTTCCTCCTTACATTCCTTATGGATCATTTGGGATAAGGTTTCGAGGCAAATATTAAAAAGATAAGGTGACATGGGGTCTCCTTGCCGGAGGCCCCTCGAGTGATTGAACTTTTCCGACTTCATACTATTAATTAAAATCGAAGAAGAGGCTTGGGTTATACAGTTCATAATCAATCTAATGGAGTTAGGTTCTAAGTCATGATCTACCAAACACTGCCTCATAAAATTCCACTCGATTATATCATATGCCTTTTCAAGGTCAATTTTTAAGGCAAACCATCCCCATTTTCCCGATTTCTTGTGCATTGAATGCAAAATTTCAGAGATAACTACCAAGTTAATCTCGGGCCCCCTTCCCTTAATAAAGTTGTTTTGATTTGGTGAAATCCATTCCGGGATTAAGGGTTTGAGACGATTGACAAGGATTTTGGTCACTACCTTGTACAGAGTATTGCACAGGCTTATGGGACGAAACTGCTTGACCATTTCAGGTGAGTTTTGTTTCGGAATCAGACAAATCAATGCATGCCCCAACTCTTTCGGGATACACCCTCTCCCAAACCACTCACGAACATGCCTAACTACGTCTCCTCCCGTGATCTCCCATGTCTTTTGAAAGAAGATCGGGTGGTAGCCGTCAGGGCCAGGCGCTTTGTAAGGTTTCATGCTAAATAGGGCACATCTAACCTCTTTAGATCTAGGAAGGTTTGAAATATTTGTCCCCTGCATGTGCAAAACCCCTCCTCTACTACATGACAAGTGATCTGAGGAATAAAGGTTTTGGTAGAATCTTACAATCAAACTCCTTATCCCCTCAGGGTCACTGATCTCATTTCCAACATCATCCCTCATGTTAAGAATGCGCGAGGCATGGCGTTTTATAAGAACACTCCTATGGAAATACCTTGTGTTCCTCTCGCCCTCCCCTAGACGCTCTAGACGACTCTTAGATCTCCACAAGGTCTCCTCCTGGTCAAGGGTCCTAAGCATCTCATCCTGGAGCTCCATTTCTAGGTTCTGATGGAATTGGGATCTCGAGTTCTCTTGCAGGTAGGCTTGGGTGCCCTTAAGTCTTGCTAAGATTTTTGCTTTCCGCTTATAAATATTACCAAAGGTGGTCCTATTCCACTCAAGGAGGGTACTTTGCATATTGTGAAGGTCCAGCTGAATATCATCCCCACCCCTAGGCCACTCCTTGTCAACTAGACTCATAAAACCCCCATCCAATAGCCACATCGGCTCAAACCAAAAAGGTTTTTCACCCCGACTACTCATGTTATTGCTCAATTTTAATAAAATAGGACAATGATCAGATGAAACACGCTGTAAATGCCACAGATTTGCATTCGGGAAAATATTTAACCATTCCGGATTAGCCCACCCTCAATCCAACCTTTCATATATAGGGTGCCTCCTACGTCGATTCGTCCAAGTAAATTTTGGGCCATTAAACCCTAAATCCACTAAATTACAATCATCTATAGTCGAAGCATACAAGTCGGCCCTCCCACGCCTAACCGGTCTTCCCTCCAATTTTTCGTTTTGATGCAAAACTTCATTAAAGTCCCCTAATGTTAGCCACGGTTTGTCCATATTATCTCTAGAAAAAACTTTCATGTTCTCCCATAATTCTTTCCTCATTCTATACTTAGGATTAGCATAAATAGGTGTAAATAAAAAGGATGTTTTAGTGTCACGTACCTCTACCACACCGTACACTCGTTGTGTACCCTACCTGATCACTTGGAAGTCCAAGATGTGGGACTTCCAAAGGAGGAGAATACCTCCCACGAATCCCACCTGTTCCACGAGGTGCCAAGAGTCCATCCCAAGATCACGAACCACGGTAGTCGTTTGGTCTCTTCCCAACCACGTCTCCACCAAAACCACCATGGGATTGTGTTGCTCCATAAGCAAGCGGAAGTTGGACTTGAAAGAGGGGCGTCCAATACCCCGTGCATTCCAAAAAAGAATGGACATCTCCCTAGCAAGGTTTGGCTTCCCCATGAGCATCCTCAAAATCTTCGTTTCCGATTTCCCAAGGGTCTATTTCGGCTCCGGTGGCCGACGAGGTCCACATTTTCCGATGAGGCCATAGAGACATCTCGGACTCGCGTGGGTCTCTTTTGCCTCTTCCCTCTCCCCATGTTACTGTGATCCCCAACTGTTTGAGCGGTCGTTGGAGGCGAGCACACATTTGTGCATTCGTGTTGCTCGTTGCTTGCAAGCTCACTACCATGGTTTTCACCATCACAACCGTTCGGACTGGCGGGAAGATTGGAGTGGGGTCTATCCAAGGCCCTATATTCTGCATTAAGTCCCGCTCTTCGCACTCGGCTCCTCCCTCTTTCTTGAGGAGCCAAGTGATAAAAGTTTCCATCACTGGAGGGACGTGGGTGGTCCCCGTGAACTGGGGAACATGAGTGGGGAAAAGCTCGCCGGTTGCGTACATCAAAAGTTTGCTGCTGATTTCGGGATTGTTCCTGGGATGAAGTATCAGAGCTTTTACTTCTTGGAAGGTAAGGTTGTCGAAAATTTCCGTTTATCCATCCATCTCTTCCGGTAGAAAATAGTCCACATATCTCGGATTTAGATCGGGAAGGACCAGTCTTACCGCCCTCGAGAATCTCACAGATGTCACGTCCCTCACGAACTGCATTCGGGGTGGGGACCGGGGAGATGGTGGAGATGGGGGAGGAGGCGACGACGAACCGATCAGGCTGATGATTTCTTGGTTCATGTTGAGGTTCTTCGCCTGGGAGAATTTTTGAAACTGAGAGATTATTTTTTGGAGATTGAGGGGGTTGTGGGTTAATTTTTTGGTTTGTGGGGGGTAGGAAATTTTCTGCCAATTTTCGGCCACTTTTCTGGGTTTTCGGTTCTGGGATGGCAGGGGTGTAGGTAGGGAGGTAAGGGGCGAATTGACGGGCTCCTCAGAGAACTTTTCAGAGTTTTCTCCACGTTTCAACAGCTCCTTGGCTTGGGGTTGACTCTGCACTAGAAGATCATCTAAATCTTCTATTCCTTCTAAAGTTCCCAGGATTTGAAAAGCATTTGTACTTTTGACAATTTTTAAAGTATCCCCTCCTTTAACCACTGGGTCCACTGCTGACTCATCCTTTTCAAGTCCCACTTTCTGGGCCCCTGGTTAGTTCCCCCTTCCTCGATCTCACTAGTTTTTGCCGGCGTGAATTTTTTCGGCGTCCACCTGGTTTTTGATCGGGCCACGCCTCTCCCACGATTTTTCCCCTTACTCCTAGAATTCTGCTGCCATTCGCTGGCCTCCTTTCCTTTTTTAAGGTCCCCCATTCATGACTGCATCCACCTCCTCCTTCCCCGACTTCGGCCGTTCCGGACATGCTTTGTATTGGTGACCAACCTTCCGACATAAATTGTACGTCCATGTATCATCTCCACACACAATCTCCTACTTTACCCCTCCAATCCACGCTCGCAAAGGTACCCTCTTGCCCTCCTCCATGAGGACACATATTGTGGCGTAGCGTCGCCTTTCGCCATCTAAGCTATGGGCATCTATTTTCAAAGTTTTTCCCATTGAGTTCCCAACCTTTGAAAGAACATCTCTCTGAAATTGTTCAATTGACATCTCCGGGAAGTGGAGCCAAACAGGGAATTGGTTGACTTGAGCATTCGAGGGCTTAAACCCCGGCCTCCAAGGTTGACACCACAGCAAGGAACCTAAAATAAACCAAGGCCCTTGAGCAAGAATGCCAGATCTCACTTCATGACAGGAACATTTAATGTTGTAAAACCCCTTCCCAATTGACATTAACTCAATGTGTCCTTTCCACTGCCAGACCTTACTCAATTCCTTCTTCAGAAAATCTTGTGAAAAGGACCTCCCTATCACTTTACACGTGAGAACATTCTCCCAAGGCAGCACTAATTTAGAATATTCCTCCTTTGATAGGGGAATGAACACTTCCTCATCTTCAACCAACTGGGCATGAGATTCTGCGTACGGCAAAGCAGGGGTGCACACTATGGCGTTTTCCTCTCTCACACGCATGATTGACCCGGTGTTGACAGCGTCCTTGAACGACACTAGAGGTGGTGGGTCCGGCTCTGGCTGTAGTTCCGATGATCGGGATGGAACCTTGTCTTCATCGTTGAGCCCTGGGCTGGGGCCAAGGAGGATGCACGAACTATCTGCCGTTAGGGCGGTTTTGGGGGGGTATTTTTTGGAGTTTCTCTCTCATCCTCTTTCTCTCTCTCATGTTAAGAAAAACAAGTATGGAAGGGCTCCGCGAAGAACTGAAGTGTTTCCCATATTAGATTTTGAATCAATGGTCGAGGGAAGAAGATATCTTCCTAATATATAACGATCATATATATAATTTAGCAAATGTTAGTTCGAAAAATAAATAGAAACAAGAGGGAGGTGGTTGTAGTGATAGGAACTACGGAATCTTATGCGGAATTAAAGAATGAATGCAAAGACACAAGAGATTTACGAGGAAAATCTTTCTAGGTCTGACACGAAATAAAAACTTCAACCACGAAGAATTTCAGACTCATTAATAATAGATCAACCTATAAGTACAACCTAGTACACTTTAGTGATTACACATTTCCCGACTTGTTGACCCACCAGCCCGCATAATAAAAACCTAATAGTAAAATTATTATTTGTCATTTTATCGGATCGGTTATGCAACCCGATTTTTACGCGCCAGGTCACTGTATGGTCCAATCAAAATAACAAACCAATAATTGAAAACCCGGTACTTCATAATTTTTTTAAAAAATTTAAGTCAAATATTTTATTTAAGAAATGAAAATGGTCTTCACATTTTTTTTATCTATGAGTGATTTTGTTAATTAAGTTAGTCAATAGTTTTGTGTTTTGAAAGATAAGAAGTTATCATATGTTACAAAGATAGGAACACATTACATAAAAACAAGTAAATTAATGATAATAGTGAATGTATACTAAGGCTCTGTTCTTTTGGGCTGAACTGAACTGAATAGGACTGAAAATAAAACTAGTCCCTCCGTCCAAGAATAGTCTGAACACTTTCCTTTTATGTTTGTCCCAAATTAGTTTGAACACTTCCATTTTTTGCACGGTCCCACTATTAATATATTTTTTTATAGTCCTTTGGCCCAAACTATACCTTTCATCAATAAAAAGTTACCCAACTTTCTATCTCCTCTAATAAAAAATACCCACCAACTCCTATCACATATACTTTTTAAATTAAATAACATTTGATAACTACACTACAACTTATCACCTTAAAATACGTGTCCCAACAAGTGTTTAGATTTTTTTGGGACAGAGGGAGTATTAATTTACACTTGTGGTGGCAGGACTTACAATTGACACAAGCAAGACTATATTTTGCTTTTGAGTGATGAATTTGTTAACATTAGTAATTCGAAAGGCAGTGCAAGAAATGTTTTAGCACATTGAAGTAGCTCCCGTTAGGGATGGCAATGGATCAGAGATGTGTCGGGTGGAGCTCTATCCACCCCATCACCCACGACCCAAAACTCCATCCACACCATCCATCACCCGCCAAAAATTTCATCCATATCCGCTCCACCCAAAGTTAAGTACACAATAGGGTACTGAACTTTAAAAAGTTCTAGTTTGGGTACCCAAAATCAACGGACGTTACTTTTTGGTGAAAATCTGTTAAATGCGCCGTGTGATGCGTTTTTCTAGGCGCATGTCAGTCGTGAACCCCCACCTAATCATTTTCATCATTTAGGCGGTATTTTTGGCGGGTTTTATTAACTCCCTGTCTTCCTTCCTTGCACATATCATTTACTTCGACTCACTCACTCTTTATTTTACTCACTGTTATATTTGTCCTCTTCATTTACTCCATATTTTAACAGAGCATGTGGCCAACATCACCACCAAGGAAATTTCCAAGAGTAACTGAGAGTTCTAAACAAGGTATATTCTTCATTTACTCAATTTTTTAACAGTTCTTCAGTTATGTCTTTTTGTTGTACTTTATGTTTTCCTTTCTGGTTGTTGTGTTTGGTGGAGTAAAAGTAATATTTGTTTTTTGGCTTTGCACGCATGGTTTCTTGTTAAAAAGTTGTATCTTGGAACTAGTTTAACCTAATTTTGTTGGATTTGTTTGTTTAATGTTGTTGATTACGTTTAGGGTTTGATAATTAAGGTAAATTTAATAATTGATTTTTTCCTAATTGGGGTTAGGGTTTTGAACAAACAACAAATTTCGACTGTTATTTGTGCTTGGATTTGGTATTTAGAACATATTTATGAATAATTAGGGTTTGTAATTAACTCCATATTTTAACAATGTTAAAAGTTAAATTAAAGAAAGTTTTTGTTTTGAACTAGGTATGGATGCTTTACAGCATGCACACCCACTATGTGCCAACCAAGACATTCTTGTCACCCACATTTTCAGTAGGCTAATGTGGGAGGATCTAATTATGGTTGAGCAAACATGTAAGAAGTGGAGGTTGTGGTGGAGACTCGAGGTATATGGTGGTATTGTGTGGCCTAATGAGCATAGGATAACAGAGGCTTAGATTTTAAATGACATCCTATACAACAATGGGAGGGACCTCCATGCATGGCTAAACAAAGACATGACTGTGTACTTTGATGGGTTCCCCCTGTTGTTCAAGGCGGATTAATGTAACAGCCCGCACTTCCGAGCTGCTAGCTAATCACACTTAAAATTCATTAATCACAATCAACACTTAATGAACCTCAAATTACATTATCTTACAGTAGAAACATAACCTTCTTGTACGATCCTGGATCGGTGGAATTATGACTCAACAACCACATTCCAGAGTTTAAATACATTCACATGAAATGATCAAATCGAATTTCCAAAATAATACAATAATACACCATAAGAGTTCTTTAAATTAAACTATATAATCTCCACCATTGCTCATTCGACAATCATCTCTTATAACGATCCTTTATCAACACTGCAGTTAGCTTCAACATATCCTGCAAAAATAACTAACATTGAACACTGCCCCCACCAGGACAGGTTCCAAGAACAATATCAGCGAAACTGAGTACACACTGTCCAACCAGAAAATCTTTTTGGTGGCTTAAAACGTATTTATAAATTTAAGCTTATCTTACGAGACAATTGAAATCATGCAACGGAAACGTCATAATGGAATAATTATATAACAAAGTACTTAAACATAATTTACTTTGTTACTTGTTTAAAATAATAGTCTGAATTGATATCTCACAGAATAAGTAGTATATACATTCAATTGGAGAAACCATAGAATCTAACACGATCTCCCAAATCCAAATCCTGACATATTCCAAGACTTAGTAATATCTCTCACTTCCGTGTCTCAAAAGAATAACCTCTAATCTAAATATGTGCATCATAACTCCTTTAATTAACTCTTAGCGACTTTCTTAGAAAGTCATTCCCATATTCCGTGCGGAGATTTTATAAACTTGGACGAGTAAAGATTACATTACTCGGAAGTAACGTTTGAAATAACTTTCCACGAAACCGCTTGCATATTCAAATACAAATTCTATTTTCTCTCAGAAATCAGATTTTATATACTGGGGAAGAGAACACGAATAGAGTTGCCTTCTAGGCGAATTCTCTAAACTTTTACAAGGAACGTCTTCCTCTTTCGTTATGTACTGCTTGCAAGACTTTTCAGGACATGTCCACAGAATACAGAATATACAAAATACAGAATATTGTTCATCACTGCTCTAGCAGCTTCTTCCCCTTACAGAAACAGAATCAAATACATAATCCATAATTTCATATTTTCAAAAAAACTCAGATTCATAATTCTCAAATTCTCATAACATAATTGCTTTCGGGTATTTAATAAACAAAATAAATTGCTTGCATAATGTACTCGAGTTTCCAGTAACTCAGTATAAATCAACCCTTAATAAAATTCATTTGCAAAAACCCATTTAAATACGGACTTTAAAGGAAATATAGTCCAATTCTTTAGTCTTAACATAATTAAATCCCAAAACATAGTTTTTCAATTAGAATCCCAAAACAGAATGCAAGGTTTATATGAACTTTATATCTTAGTTACAAAGTTCTTTACTCTGAAATATCTTTCCAACTAATCTTATTTAACAACTTATAAGGCTTATAACCTGAGTAGATCTTGATATTTATACTTATGTTGATTATACTAAATATGATAGTGTTGTCATATCCAAGTAGGACTTCTATTATTCTTCTTGAATACTCGTCCTAAAGTCAAAATGTTATAACATTAAACCTTCATCGCTCATATCCCTACATTTAGAAATGCAGAAGAAATCTACTTAGTCTAATAATATAAGACATCCCGGGACATATATTTGTAATTTAAGTGAAAAACTTGTGAAGTTCGGACTTATATATCAGAATTATAATCAACTCTTCCATTAACATAATCTGATGTCTAACACTCGCTTCTCTCAATTTTTTTAGAACTCTCTTACTTGAACTTCCAACTTTTCGTTGCCCAAATGACAAAGAATCTTATAAAATAGTTGAACTGACATCTCATAGTTAAACTAACACCTCATTACTTTATCCTTAGTATCATAAGATAGTTATTAGTGTTTCTGACTTTCTTGCCTCAATACTTTATACTTCTATGTCCATATTCTACCATATTCTTATAATCTATATAACAATTATTAAAAAATATTTATTCTATCTTCCCGTGTTAATAAATTTTATTATCTAACTTAAACTCATAGCCCATATTTGCTTTAATACTATAACTCATAACAACATTTCTCAAATATTTAAACTCAATGTTCGTACTAATCTTAATTCTATATTTATTTCATTATCAGATCATCTCACTAGTTCCCAAGCGTTCCATTATACAAGATTCATATTTTCCCCACTTTTCATTCTTTACCTTACTATTTCTATTAGAGGATGACATCTCTAAATCTTTTATTTGTTCTCACTCCATATTCATAGTAGAAAACTCCCAATTTGGATATAGTTCTTCACAACTTAGGTACTACGACTCATTATACAGTTTCTCTACTCCTTCGATCCATCACTCATCTCTTGAGTTATTATATTACTAATATAAACAACACATATTCAATTTACTTCCCAATACTTGATTTATGTTATCCCATAATTTATAACTACTTTACTCAGCATGCTTAGAGGACCCATGAAATTCCTGTAACAAGTTCCTTTACTCTACTAAACATTTAAACTCCGAAAGTTACTTCCTAATTTACAACCTTGATTGTCCAACTTAACTTTCTCAGATAACAATTTAAATTCCAAAGTAGAACTCTTCAAACAATAAACTTATTCTATATATAACCACTCCAACATAGAATTCCAGTCTTATAGAACCCAATTCCAAAGATATCTCAAACATACCTCTGAATAATGTAATTTGACTTCTGATATAAATTTCTTTCCTTCACAAAAACAGAATCAGAAAAGCTTACTTAATAACATCACCAGTTTAAACAGCAGCTAGTGTCCCAAGGATTTATGGCTAACCCCGGTAATTATCATATATCCAAACATATAGATAAATCTTCCATAATTCATAATTTGTACTATACTTAACATCTCCCTCCAATAGTTTGCCTTCGAAATCTCCATCATCGAACTTTCCATGACCCAATTAATCTCAAGCACGCAAAACTTAAAATAAGACATATAAATCCTAAGATTTTGTATCATAGTCAAACTTTCCAAACTCATATTTTCGAAAAGTCAAGTCCACCTTCCTTGATGGTGATAAACCAATATACTAAAAGTCTTTGTATCTTGAACATATATTTCAGAATTTGTATATAACGAATTTGAATCAGAAAACACTTGACCATTACAATATATTCGGACTTTCAATAATATTCTTAACTTTCATATAATATCTTAACATGTGGTTCATCGATTAACTTATACTATTATATCTCAGAAACCAAAATATTCTTCAATACAGAACAGATTGACTTAATGTAGCAGAACTTGGGTATTCTTGGATAACCTTTTCTTACTTCAAATTTTCGAATAAAACTATCTTTCATAGCCAGAACTTACGAAAATATATCTCAATTCAAATTAGGAAATCAATGCTACACCCTATGTATATACTCAAACACTTGGTGTTAAATCATATGCTCCGAAAAATCCGAAAAACGTAGTATTTAAGAATCACACCTTCAAACGTGCTGAACTTTATAACTATAAATTCATAACAAGTTCAAGTAGAACTCTAGTTTCTTTTAATAAAATCATGAAATCCATATAACTTGCAGCTATGCAAACAAGTTTAGTGATAAGGTGGAGGGACAATGTGCACCTTGCTAGAACTCCAAATATCGCTTTAACTCCTTGATCACTATCCATTATCTCGTGAGCTCGACAATGATCTACCTCAAAGAACAATAACAACTTTTAATACTTATTCTCAACAATCCTCAAGTCTTCAGACTAATCTGATTGGTCCTTCTCAATATTATTTCACTAATCCAAGTCTCATTAATATAATCATCTAAACTAATCTCTAACTCACTAACTGAAAATCAAGGTCATGACACAAAATTCTTCTTGTCAAATACCCATAAAAAGTTCTTATAATTTATAATTACGATACCAGTTTGTTCACCGTCATAAACTTTACCAAGTATATATTACTTCCTGAAAGTATAACCACTAATCAAGTTCATGAAAGTTTCATTTATAAAATGTTAAGTATTACGGTACGTATTATGATATATAAACTAAATTATGTTCCAAAAAGTCAAAGAGTCTTAAAAGGCATTACTTGATGAATTTCAAAGAATACCAAAACATAACCCTTGGATTAATTGAATCAAGCAAGGAAATTGATCTGCCACTTATATCAAAGTTGAATTATAGATGTTGCCAACGACTTAACTCATATGAAACTAAAACTTGAGTGCTTAAATCAGAAGAAAGAATGAATTAGGATTTATACCTCCGGTTGAATCAAGAAGCGGTTGAGAAAAACAATTGTGACCACCGACAACAATGAAGGGACTAGGGAGAACAAACATATCAATCTCATCTTGCCGGAGCGCAAGTCCACAACGACAAAACGCCAGGGAGCAGCAATGGTGACAAGCGGAACCACCAGCGACCCAATGGCGGCGTCAAACGCGCGGCAGCAGCACCCAAGCAGAACAGGGCCAGAACCAAAATCCAGTAATCACACGCAGAAGAAGAGAGAGAATACACTTGGGTTTTTGGGGTTTCTTCCATTTTACCCTTATTTCAAGCATGAACAACAAATCTATGAAATGTAGATGCTAAAGATTGAATCTTGGTGTCTAATTTCTGATTCCAAAATAAAAACATTCGAATCATTACACAATAAGAAAACCAAACGGAGAAGCAACATGATAATGCTAGCTACCGAGTGAAACGAAGGCAAGCAGTGGCAAGGGTGGCGGCAGAACACCAGCCACGGTGGTCGAACAACAAGCAGAGGAGAGGAAGGGAGTATGAGAGAGATAGGTGAAGTGGAATTTTTTTTTTGAAGTTGGGTTTCCATGTTTAAAGAAACAAATAGAAGAATTAGGAATTCTCTAGAACTCATGAGAGAAGAGGAAGTCTTTTTTTTATATATATATGTAATCAATTAAAACACTTAACTAAGATATCTTATTTCAATAAAACCCCACAAAATATAAATCCACTTAATGAATTTTAATTCTCAAGTAATTTCCTTAAAACATAATGACATAATAAGAGAGGTTGCAAGAATGTACCTAGAGAGTCTGTGCACATAGGTGCAAGTGAAGCAAGTACTAGCCAGCAAAGTAGGAGCACCAATGCACCCATGCACCATAGAGGTGTAGGTGTATACACCTACCCAAGTGGCTACCAAAGAGTTGCTACTATCCAAGCCCAACCACCACAACAACCAGCAAGTCAACCAACACCTGATCCAACACCTCAGCCAACACCCCAACCAATCCCTCACCCAATCCCACATACAACACAACAACCACATAACCCACCCATCCAAAGAAGAGTAGCATATTATTCAGATTATGAGGGTGAGCAGACTATATATTCATTCAGCCAAGACTACTCATTTAGCCAGTCACAACCAGAGAAGGGTTCATAAGCTTCACAAACAATAACAAGCTAAGCTTTACATGTATGTGATTTGATTTAATAAGCTAACATTTTATTACCTTATAATTTGTCCTTGTATTCTGAATAGTTTCTTTATATTCAGGACCTAGCAATGGCTAAAAGGATGCAAAGGAGAATTTAGTTCAAAGGTAACTTAAATTTAGTTAATAATATGTTAGTACATAGCTTGATATAGCAATTAGAGTCCTAAATAAACCCTTTACATAGATATATTGTACCATAAACAAACAAGAACCAAAATGAGTACACAAATCCAAGCCTTAACACTCATAAATCCACCCTTTTTCATTTTAAGCATGATATATTTTGATTCAATCTTCCTTGCCTTTTCATTTGTTGTCTTCAGATTGTGCCTCAGCAACATGACTTCCCTTCTGAGCTCCTATTTCTCCTCCATTAACCCCAAAATCACATTTTTCTGCCACTCTGTAGGCTCTTCTACATCACACCATTTGAATAACTTGCACCCCCTTGTATCAGTCTCAGCATCATAGTTAGGGCATGCTACAAACCTTCTACCAGGGTTGTCCCTTGTCCAGGCTCTGATTTTGGTTATAACAAACCCACAATGGCATCTTTTGGGAATTGGGGGCATCGAACCATAGCTATTTCTTGACATTATGCTGCCTCAGAGCACAAAATACTAAAAATTATAATTCACATTCATAAAAGAAAAAAACAGTAACATTAGATTTCATTTTCATAATTGTAGTTGGTTTGTACCTGATTAATTGAAGGTGATGAAGTTGATTTTTTTGCTGCTGATGAACAATATTGGATTTTTTGCTGCTGGGAAAGTTGATATTTTTGCTGCTGCTGATTTCTTAAAAGATTGGATTTTTTGGATGTTCAATTATATATGTTGCTATGGTTTCAGTTTGGCCAATGATTTTTTTACTCGTTGAAGAATTGGACTGCATTTTTTGGAATTTTAATGCACTGAATTAATTGTCACTTTGTAGTTATTGCCACGTCACAATTGTCCTTTTTTTGTGTGCTGATAACGGTTACTTTGCAAAGATCAGTACCAAAACTAACGTCCGTTGGTTTTGAGTACCCAAACTAGAACATTTTAAAGTTCAATACCCAAACTGAAACAAAAGGCAAAGCTCAGTACCCTGTTGTGTACTTAACTAACTTGACCACCATCATATCTCATGTCACCATTAACAAACCATTCTCCACCATGATGCACAATCATGCAAGGTTTTAAATCCATACAATCTGTCATACAAACATTTCAATATTAATTTAAGTGCAAGGAATGGTGAAACAAGGATATTATATTGTAAGTGCAATGAGTGCTGAAACAAGGATTGCAAAACTTAACTTCATTCATATATAACAATTATATAATTCATTCATACAAAAGTGGCAGGCTCCAACCAATTACATAACCAACATACTGAAAATTTTTGGAGCCTACATTCATATCAACAACAAAAATAATATTGCCATAGCAGTGACAACCACCCTAAATAAAGCCAGTGACTGTCACATTCTCCCCTAACAGTCATAAACTAAACACAGCTATGACAGAGCTTACATCAACCACCATAATCCTACCTAGCAAAAAACTACCCCAAAAACCCAACAATCTTCAGCTTTAATCCTCCTTGAACAACAGGGGGAACCCATCAAAGTTCACAGTCATGTCTTTGTTCAGCCATGCATGGAGGTCCCTCCCATTGTTGTATAGGATGTCATTTAAAATCCAAGCCTCTGTTATCCTATGCTCATTAGGCCACACAATACCACCATATACCCCGAGTCTCCACCACAACCTCCACTTCTTACATGTTTGCTCAACCATAATTAGATCCTCCCACATTAGCTTACTGAAAATGTGGGTGACAAGAATGTCCTGGTTGGCACATAGTGGGTGTGCATGCTGCAAAGCTTCCATACCTAGTTCAAAACAAAAACTTTCTTTAATTTAACTTTCAGCATTGTTAAAATATGAAGTTCATTACAAACCCTAATTATTCATAAATATGTTCTAAATACCAAATCCAAGCACAAATAACAGTCGAAATTTGTTGTTTGTTCAAAACCCTAACCCCAATCAGGAAAAAATCAATTTTTAAATTTACCTTAATTATCAAGCCCTAAACGTAATCAACAACATTAAACAAACAAATCCAACAAAATTAGGTTAAACTAGTTCCAAGATACAACTTTTTAACAAGAAACCATGCGTGCAAAGCTAAAAAACAAATATTACTTTTACTCCACCAAACACAACAACCAGAAAGGAAAACATAAAGTACAACAAAAAGACATAACTGAAGAACTGTTCAAAAATTGAGTAAATGAAGAATATACCTTGTTTAGAACTCTCAGTTACTCTTCGAAATTTCCTTGGTGGTGATGCTGGCCACATGCTCTGTTAAAATATGGAGTAAATGAAGAGGACAAATATAACAGTGAGTAAAATAAAGAGTGAGTGAGTGGAAGTAAATGATATGTGCAAGGAAGGAACACAGGGAGTTAATAAAACCCGCCAAAAATACCGCCTAAATGATGAAAATGATTAGGTGGGGGTTCGTGACTCACACGCGCCTAGAAAAACGCATCAAACGGCGCATTTAACAGATTTTCACCAAAAAGTAACGTCCGTTGGTTTTTGGTACCCAAACTGGAACTTTTTAAAGTTCAGTACCCAAACTGAAACAAAAGGCAAAGTATAGTACCCTATTGTGTACTTAACTCCATTGTTATATGGTATTGAATGTTGGGTCGTGAGACATTGTCAAGTTTGCAATATGAATATATATGGCCTTTGGCAAGGCCTTGCTAGTGCCGGGCAGATAGACCATTTGTGTTGCACGTAACTACACATCCGACACAAATAGTCTTTGAATTGCGTCGAATCATTAAACGACGCAGATCTTTTATATGAAATTTGCATCGAGGCCTATAGCGTCGAATCCAAAACCAACACAAATGATGGTCTGGGAAACGACGCAAATCGTGGTTTCTGTAGTAGTGAAACTTTCTAATTCAACAACCCTAATCCCCAATTCCATAGAGAAAAGAAAAACGACCGTTTGAGAGTTTGGTTGATGTTTCATCTTCCTTCTCTTGGATTTTCATATAAAAATAAGAAGTAATTAAATTATTTAACCATAAGCAGCCATCTTACTCAATAAACTTTCATATTAACATCTGCAACGACTATACGAAATTGGCTAATATTCTATGTTTTTGGCTTCTCCAAGTACTTGATGGTAATTTCTAAGTTATTAAAATTTAATTATTTTCCGTTGTTGTTTTTATTTTATTTTGATAATCTGGAATTCTGGTTAGTTTTATTACTTTTTCTTATTATTTTTGGGGGCTGTGAATTATTCACTTATCAAATTTTGATTTTCATATATTAATTGGGCAATTTTTATAGTGATTCATGCTCGCTTAAAATTTTATTATGTTCTTCAAATTCTAGGTATACGTTGACTAGTATTGTACTAATGTGGCTTAAAGCTTTCTTTTGTTAGTCAAATGATATTTTTTATTGTCATTCTGTTGAACACTTGGAGGTGTTGCTGATTTTATATTTTAATTATGAATTTGTTGGTGGTGTTGTTTTTTAAAGTGAAGCAATGCTGATTTAAATGGTTTTACAATTTTGGAGTTTTAAGAGTGTGCTATAATGCTGCTAATCTACTAGAAAGGGAAGATTCTTTGATAACTCATCTTTTCTTGCTTTAATCACAAATTTATGATTTGCTTCCGGATTGTTCTAGAAAATATTGATTCATGTTACCGAAAGTCAGAAAGTAATGGTTCTAAATTTGAAATACGCAAAAATTTTTTTAACCTTTGGGACCTCATAATTTAATTTAGTACAAGACCCCTAAATTATAAGAGATTACCCTTTTTAGAGTCACCTAATTATAGTAATTAGGTTACCTTGTACTCTTGATATACATTGTGAATCATATGAGCCATGTTTCCTTATAACGATATCTACAATCTTACAGCAACATTGCTGAATATTCAGATGTAAGATACTTTTTTCTTTTAAATTTATGCATTTTATTCAATAGGACAACTTTACATGATTACAATCCTAAAATCAAAATTATTGGAAACTATGAAAGGGCAAAAATATTGTAATTTGAACTTTATTTAGACAGATTTCATAGAAGAAGGTAATGGGACACGCTTCCTGTATTCTGCAAGTGCCCAAAGTGGGTAGATATTCCTATACATTGGATAATGCAACATGCAATTCTTCATGAATACTCCTGTAATTTCCTGTTTATACCACAAGGAAAAGAAAACTTACTATCATCTATCTTTTGAAATACATAACATTGAAATAAGTTTTCTTTGTAGGAGATTAATTAAGTAATTTACCTGCTGAGGGAAATCACCATTTTCTAGTTGTGAATTGATCAAAAGCTTTGCTGCACGACGTAGAGGAGTGGGGTCCCTCTCCACCTAATCATGATTTATTAAATGGTATTATAAGCATAGTTTAATTAATTCAGGTTCAATTTGAATATGAATTTAAATTGGAAAAAGATTATAATCATCAATCACAAGTAAATGAGTAATATAAGCTAGAGTTATACTTGGCCAGCATGAAGTAGACCCATCAAAGCCCATCCAGTTTGAACAAGGTTCGACTTTCCCTCTAGTGGCACAAATTCCTGTGTCGATCCATCACAAATGTTAAATGAAAAAAAAAAAATCTCCTTGCGTTCCTAACAAATGGATCATGTTTATTATTTAACTATAATGATCAAAACATACTAATATTGACTATGATTTAATAAAATTATACTCTTATTGAGTTTAATGTGATGATATAAATTTCTATTTATCTTAGAGTTTTTTGTTAGAGGAATCTTTAAACATATTTTCATTATTTACAAAATCATGGTTCCTCCTACTAATAAAAACTAGTGTTTAATTATGCAATAGTCTGACCTCAAAAGTCAAACTTTTTTTTTATAAGAAAAAAGTCAAACTTAATCTATATTTATGGGATAATTAAATTGAACTAAAGAATAAGTCCTTTATATGAGATCCCTCCATACAAAAAAAAATCATTTTGAAAAGGGTGAACAATTACATTAAAATCACTTTCATTTAGCTTTGGTTTAATATATATAAGAGTTACCTTATTTGGGCATGAAATATAGCTCTCACCCCAACCCCCATCTTCCTTTTGTGTTGTGAGCAAAAATTCAACACCCTTCCTAACAGCACTACAATTATAGTAAGTTTTGCCAGCTGCTGCTAGCCCTCCAAGTGCAAACCATGTCCCATATATGAAGCAAATCCCCCAATTTCCATACCTACATGCATGTATAGAAAACTTACGTTATTCATCAGATATTCATCAATAACATGCACAAATCACAATTGCTATATTATAGTACAAGAAATAACATACCATCCTCCGTTAGGATATTGAGTGTTCTCAAGAAACTTGACTGCATTTGTGATGAAATTTTCGATCTCTTTTTTTCTGTGGCCTGGGTATAACTTCTTGAACATTACCAAAGCTTGAATTGCTGAAGCTGTACACTCTACATACCTATAATATATCGCATAACTATACTATTAGTAGTCTACTTATTTAAAATTATGATTTTTATCAGAATTATATTAATATCAGAAGTTTTAATTAAAAGATATTACTTACTCATGCTCAACGACAATGTCTGCAAAGAATTCTGTTGGGTTAAGAAGCTGAAGATTGTACAAAAAAATATGTATCAAGCTCATTTTTAGTGATAAAGTTAGTTAACATAACTATTACTTAATTTAATTACTCACCTCCAGCCATTCTTGAGCCCCTGCTGGCTCCCAGGCAGCTAGTCCCCCTTTTTTACTCTGAACATAGATAACATCAAATTTGAATATTAATTTAGCGGGTACATATATAATTCATGATTCAAATAGGTCTGGTTCACTTACTTTTTCATTTGTTGATTTCAAATCTTTCCATTCCAATATGAATTTGATTTTTAAATAATAGAAAATAGGATATAATTGTTGCTTCGACAAATGACTTATCTTATCATTATAAGTGTAGAAACAACAAGGACGAGAAAAGAGTTCAGGCCGTATCAGTTTCAAGCAATGTACTTTTGTATTTAGGTTTTCTTCTTGTCATCTGATTTAAATTAGAACGTCGCAAATTTTTAGATGATATGGCAATATTGGTTTTTTTTTTGTTGCAATATGGTGATATTGGTGATATATAGTTTTACATTATATTATCATTATAACTTAGTTCCTTCGTAACATAATAACTGCAACAAATGGGTATTATTTATGAGGTATAAAATATTCATTTGTTGCGTTTATTTTGTTACGCAGGAAGTATAACCAATGTAAAACTAAAATTTTATCTCAATTTTGAAGTAGGACTATTTACCTGTAGAGAAATTAAGACATTGACAGAATCAAAGAGGCGCTCAGGGTCCATCTTTTCTCCAACAATTTCCGGTGGCATTGTTGATAAGATTAAGCAACACTTGAGAAGATATAAGAAACCCAAGTTAATTAAAAGATTAACTTTATTTTTTGGAGACAAATAAATGGCTAACTTGTATACTAATATGGTTGTTGTTTGGTTAATTACCTTAAGGCCTTCAGCAGTGCAATCAGAGACTTGCCAACCATGATCTTGATCGGAGAAAGTCCATGATCCCTTTGATATGTGCCGGTGCATACTTTTGAAGTCGCCGGACGGATTGTCCTTCACCTAATTTTATAGCCAACATGAATTTAGGATCACCATGCATGACAATTTAGGCTGAACTAATAAGCAAAAGCTCTACTATTGAACTCTCATCACTTGAATACTTGATTACGTAGAAATTAATTAGTACCTGTGACTCTTTAATGAAGAAGTGGCCTTTTTTAAGAGCAGGACCGATTTCGTCGAGACTAAGATTTGAAGCTAGCAATGCTTGGACGGAAAATCCACAATCCCATTGTTGACTTCCAAAACTCTGCATTTTACCATTAGAGTAAGTTCGCCATTATTCATAACTCTGTGTAATGTTCGTTATTGTTTTTTGATTTTTAAAGAAAAACTAAAACAAAATTATGGCAATTAATATTTTCGAATTTTCTGTTGTTAGGTTTTAAAATAAATATATACTCCAATTAATATACGTATGACTAGTTTTAAGTTCATTATACACCCTTACTAGATGACATTTATATAGTAGCACAAAGGAAATTGACAGTGGTACTGAATGTATGTGAATAATGTGATGATGTTGAAGAATTGGCAAATGTATAACCGAAGCTAGAAAATTAAAATTACCTGCATTTTTAACCCATCTTCCGCAATCCATATGTAATCAGCGACTCTAGCAAGATGTTTCTTGAAATGATCCCCATTAGGATCTTCCACCCAGCACGCCAGCATACACAAAACCTGTATAATTGTATTTTTAAAAAAGTCAATACAAATCTTCTTTTAGTGCTGATATTATAATCATTTTGACTAGCTACTTCAAACATGTACTTCCGCTGCTTTAAAAGTTGTAACATCGGGATACAAAGTAATTTAATAATTAGAAAATTCATGTTATAAGGAAAGAGATAGACAGCGACAAAAAAAGGTGTCTAGGTAATTAGAAGCGAGGATATAGAAACCATAGGTCAAGAATGATTTCATCTTATCAATCATGACCTTTTGGTCACCTCTAAATTAAAGAAGTGTTGCAAACAATATATAATGTATAGTATATCCCTGTCGATCATTACCTTTTCGACACATCCAATGGTTATGTAACGACTGTTTTCATCTTCGTAATGTATGTGCTTCATTGTAACCTCCAAAGCTTTCTTCCGAATCAACTTGTTTAGAGGCCAACGAGTAAGGAAAGGCTCCGTAAAGATGTAAAGAGTATCCCACATCAAATCTTGAATTAATGGATGAGGATAGTATAGATCCTCCTGTTGAACGTATAATCATCATATTGATTAGTGTAAGTTGTAACCAATTATCTAAGATAATACTGAAAATTGGTAAGACCTAAGTTAATTACATGTATATCTTACCGGTGCACACAAATGACGAACTTTCTTCCAACTAATTTGCTCATAAGGTTCGCTGTAGAGTTCTTCTCGAAGTTGTTCAATGAGAGGGGTGATTGGACCTACAAACCTCTTCCCATACAAGTATGACATTGGCATATAAACCATTCGACAGTAACACCACATTTTTGCTGCACAAGATCACATTGTCAGTAAAATTATTTTCAGGTAGGATTGGTCTTCGTAGTCACTATTACGATAGACACAACTTTACTTGCTATACTGATCTCTTTGTCCTAATTGTTTGCTAAATTTGAGTTAAACTTCACCAACTTTGACCATAACATCATACCCCCTCTATTTTTAAACAGATGCTTCATTTTGACTTGCACAGTTGCCATTGCACAACTTCGACCATTAAAACTTTCATTATCGATTACTTAAAAATTAAATACTCCCTCCGTCGCAGAATACTCTTGACACTTATCAGGGCACGTAGTTTTAGATGATAAGTTGTTGTTTGGTTATCAATTATTATTTTATTAAAAAAGTAGATGTGATAGGTGTTAGTAGGTAGCAAAAGTAGTATTATTTTATTTGGTGGAGAGAGAGTGTGGGCCAATGGTTAGAGTTGGTAGGTAGTAAAAGTGGTATTATTTTATTTGGAGGAGAGAGAGTGTGGGCCAATGGTTGAAAGGTAGAAGGATTAAAATAATAGTGGGTCATATCCAAAAATAGAAGTGTAAAGAGTATTCTGGGACAGATGAAAAAAGAAAGTGTAAAGAGTATTTTGGGACAGAGGGAGTACATAGATGCAAATTCAGCTATATGATAACATTGATATTATACATCTGTTGAAAAATATGATCAAAGTAGAATCTGTGAATGATGCAAAAGTCAAAGTTGAGTGTTTACTTGATAACAGAAGATCTAGAAAAAGCAAACGAAGTAAACGATTTAGTACCTGGATGCATAGGAAGAAAAGAAGGTATGATCCAGAACTCAGGCGGCATTGGATTACTTCCAGACCAATCAAACAAACCAAGTATCTGAAGTAGTTTGTAAAAATAATAAATCATACAAGTGAACGACATTTTTTTCATGATAACGATGAGAAAAAGGTTTCACATCAAACAGTTTGGCACCAAACAAGAGAGATACGGGAAATTTGGCACTTTCACTTGCGTGGGCCCTATTCATGCTTCCATCTCTTGTTGGATGCTAAGATGTTTGGTGTTTAGCCACATTCTAAGAGTAAAGTTAAATAGTTTCATGTATGACTTACAGAGAGCCAAGTTTTTCCCCAAGAAGGGATATGAGTAACGGTACCATGATCAAGGATCCATTTACGAGCTCTAGGGCACGCATTGTCATCACCTTCATCCGGTCCAACTCCAAGCATTCGCAGGCAAATGTAATTAAGTGCCGTACAAAACATTGTGCTATGTCCTTCAATATGCAATCCCCAACCTCCATCTTCATTCTGTTGTAACAAACCAATCCAAAAAGGGTCTCATAATTAGTTCATATAATTATTATATTTTGTAAGAACTTCAATTTTTTGAGCTCAAATCTTTTGTCTCAGGATTATATAATTAATGTATCAATTATTTGCCGCTCTTTCGTTAGTTTATAAAGTATTCTCAAATTGAAATTCCACTAAAAAAAATCTCAAATTGAAATTAAAAAGTAGTGTGACAGTTTGTTAACCAACATAAAAAGTTGGGTACATGTGTTAAGAAAGACTGATTCGGGTGGATATATCGTGTTCGTGGTCAGTCTCATGTTAATTTTGGTTTTTTTTTTTTCAAAAGACAGAAGTACCAAAAAACTATAATTGTATGATATGAACCTTTGTTCAAATCGATTGAATCCGGATTCATTTCGAGTCAGTTTTGAGTTTCTTTCAGTCACTTGGTTTTCGTGCCAATGTGCCATGTAGGTCTAATCTAGGTCATGTAAGAGATTTTCAACTTTACAGAAGGTATACAATTTGTGGGACATAATAATTATTAAAAAAAAAATTGTTCATAAGATACTAAATACATTATATGCAATTGTGTGATTGTGTCAGGAATGTGAATTTTGTAGGTTGTTCAAATATGATATTAACCTGATGATAGTAAATGCTGCGAAGAATTTCTCTACGATGTTCTGGTCCAAAAACAGAATTAAGATGTCCTGTAATGTACAGGCAAAAAACCTGCATGAAATTACATGCATATGTTATTCAAATGTATAAGATTAATATATATATATATATATATATATATATATATATATATATATATATATATATATATATATATATATATATATATATATATATATATATATATAAAGATGAAATATAATTATAAGAGATAACTAACCAAGGGAGGGAGGAAAAATTGAGGGCCAGCAATTTCAGCAGGCCAATGGCCATGTTCAGACTGTAAGGCTGTAAAGAAATTCACAGCTCTTTTCAACGTCGTCGTTGCAGTTTCATATGTGATTTCCTCTCCATCATCAACCTTAACTTGAGGTATTGTTTGCTTGAAGTTTTTCTCTCTTAGAAACTGTGTATCAATTAAAATTATAATGTCAATAACTGGGTTACTAGGCCAAAAGAATTGTAGTAAAGTAGACACCAATTTTATTCCATCAAACAAAACAAGTTCTCAATTCCAAACTATTAAGGCCCTAGCCTGTTTATTTGGTTTTTACTAAATTGAAAGTAGTTTTACGGATTAAATTCGATTTTTACTGATTAAGATTTATGATCACTTAAAAATTGATTATTATTTTTTTGTTCATTATATAGTTTAGTTAGCATATGAGCAACATGATTACCCTCTCTTTTTACAAAAGAAAACACATAAGAAGTGCGAGATTTACACAATTCTAAAATGTCTTCTTATACTTTACAAATAGTAATTAAAAACTGGTTTTTTGGCTAATTCTACTAACTAATATTGAATAATATCGATTGATTGAAAACATAATCATAGTTATTGACATTTATGTTTTGCTTGTCAATAGTATTATGTTGGGGTATGATTCTTTCTTAAGACAAAGAGTATTCATCTACATGTAAATTGAGACTAGTTGTCCCACATTGAAAAAATATAAGAAATAGAAAGAAAATGACTAACATAAATAAAATTGGTGGACTACTCCACATATTACCAATTAATATTAGGATGAAACTCTGCCAAACTTATACTACTATATGGTCAAATTCTCTTCCAGCATACCCTTGTGTCATGGCCAAACCATATAGAGAGACCGTGAAAACAACATGGTCTTTTCTAGAAAATAAAATATTTATTATATCTGTTATTGATCTTAGGTAGGTGAGGAATGAACTGTTGTGAACTTGTGATGTGCCCACGAGGTGCTCGAGGGGGCTTGTATCTCGTCTTTATCTCGGTCAACTTGTCAATCCGGCCCCTACTACACATTGTTTTTTTTCTTTTCCTTTTTTCTTTTTTCCTTTGTTTGCTTTGCCTTATTTGGTAGTAAGATTGGGTAATGTAAGATTTACTTAATTTAATAATCATATAAGACTACTCCTAAAAATGTTAAATAGGCATGCTTCTAGAACTTTAGGAAATTAGCCTCATTATGAAAGTACAAAAACTTACATGGATCAGTCATGGCCCAAATTAAGTTGCGAACCTAATGCTAGTATATGTGATTCATAAAAAAAAGGTCACTATGTTAAAAACAGTAGATACAAAAGAGGAGTACTTATAAACTGTAAGGATGATGATGTGAGACAAAAAGTTACTATGTTAAAAAGTGTAATTTTCATTATGATAAATTAATGTAAGAAAAGGTCACTGTATGGAAATAAACTATCACTATGTTGGAATTTGGATAATGGCAGATTAGTGTAACTTTAGATTATAAAAAAGGTGACTATAAGAAAAAACAGGGTCATTATGTCGCATAAGTGGCTTTGGTCTACACTAATATTAGTGTGGTTTGGTCCACACAAGACTAGCTCTTTGACTTTTACGCTTGTTAATGCCGAACATTGACCACCAATATTTTTTATTACAAATAAGTAATACTTATAAAAGGTTGATAATTGGAAAATATATGTTGAGGCGAATCTAACAAAATTCCGCATGAATTTGTTTTTCGTTAAGTATGAATCATAAGCGATGGTCAAACAAAGGTATGTAAATAGTATCAAATAAAATAGCATTTAGATAAAGAGAAGGGAAGAGAAATAGTCTAAGTGACATATATGAAATTGGAAAGTTTAATTACATAATTAGATTATACGACTTAAATGGAGAGAGTATTTTCAAGAAAAAAAAAACTATCAAAATACCTCTTGAAAACTATTACAATATAAATATAAAATGCAGTATAACTCTTCAAGTATTCATCCCATTTCAAATATATTTTTTAAGATAGAAATTTCTTCAACAAGTTCAAACCTCATATTGTGTAAGACGTTTTACTCAACAAGTAAAAAAAGGCAAAATGTCTCAATATAAAACGTCAAAATGGCTCTTTTTACCCAAGTGGCCCCAAGCCATCACAATTCACAAGCTCCAAAAGTATCACAACTCAACACGAATATATATGTAGTTTTCCTTACTAATCTACACTTGGGTGAAAGAATATACTTCTTCCGTTCCATAATAAGTGAAATATAGGGATTGGGCACAGAATTTAATAAACATCACTTTCAAAAGCCAAAAAGTCATAAAATACCATTTTCATTATTAAAAGGAGGAGAGAGAAAAGCAAACCACACAAGTTTGTGAAAGGTACTCTTGTTATTTTGTCACTTTCTTTTTTCCATTTAAGGTATGTTTCACTTATTTTAAAGCGTTCTAAAATAGTAAGTGTTTCACTTATTATGGAACGGATGAAGTATAAAAGTATAGAACCTAATTATACCTTTTTAGAAGTTACCTCAATCAAAAGAAATCAAAATCTATTCTTTCACCCAAGTATAGGCTTATAGCAAGCATAGTTTTTCATAAGTTGGATAAATTATACTTCCTTCGTTCCATAATAAGTGAAACATAGTGTTTGGGCACAAGATTTAATAAACATCATTTTCAAAAGCCAAAAAGTCATAAAATACCCTTAAAAGGAGGAGAGAGAAAAGTAAACCACACAAGTTTGTGATGGGTACTCTTGTCATTTTGTCACTTTCTTTTTTCCATTTAAGGTAGGTTTCACTTATTTTGAAACGTTCTAAAATAGTAAGTGTTTCACTTATTATGAAACGGAGGAAGTATCTAAAAAGAAAACTTAATTTCCTTATGCTTCTCACTCTAGCTTTATAGGAGGAAAACCAAATACATAAAAGAAACAATTAGTTTGATGAAAATATTTGAACAATCTGTTAAAAGAAATGTACTTCCTAAAGTAAATCATGAGCTTTTCGATAAAAAACATGAATAATATTATCCTTCATTACAATAATAAATCTTGGTCGTACCTTTTTTTTCTTCCTAAAACTCGAGTTTCGACTTGGTAAAAAAAACATTAACTTTAGCGACAACAACAACTGAGTATATAAATCTTGTCACTAGTTGTAAACAACAAATAAAAGCGAAATGAGGAGGAAAAAAGAACCTGAAGACGCCATAGGAGATCGCCACAAGGCTTAACTTTGAAGCGATTGTCATAAAAGTTACGACGAGCTTGTTCCACCTCTTCAATGGCTTCTGGAGTGCCATAGTTGGGATCAAACTCCCAAGTTTGGCGCCCTACGAAGTTATTGGTACTGTATAAATAAGGGTCATTTGCCCCCTCTCCTACTTTCAACCTCCACATTTTTTGATCTAACTGACTACTACACTAGTAGTACGTGGATAAAATTGCCTGACCAAATATTGCACTAGCTCTATATTTATGTGCAGCAATGTATGTGATGGATCAAACAAGTTGACAGTATGGCTATTGATCAGCTCAAACTACTATGCATTAAAATTAGCAAGTTTTGTATTCTTTTGCTCAGAATATATATGGAAGAGAGAGGTTTGAAGATTTTGATTTATGCGTGTTTATATATAGTAGTTAGTACTAATATTACAATTTACACGCATGTATATGTTATAATTAGAGAGTTTTACTATAGAAGCTAGGTTGGTGTTTGGTGATGGTCCAATAGCAATATGAATATATAATTAAGAAATACTAGTAAACTACTATTTTAGTATTTTAGAAGAACGAACGAAAGAACCTAGTTTGCTTTGATGTGGCCCTTATGGTACGTGATCTAAATATCTCGTGCTCCTCGCGTCCCTCGTTGCCACGAAAAGCAATCAACATTATTGATTTCTTATCGTGAAAAATATTGTGGGTAGTTACATACTGCCCTTAAATTATAGATTAGACGATGTTGTCTTAAAAATAAAAATATACTTCCTCCGTTTTTTAATATTCACAACATTGAAATATGCTCAATAACCAAGAGAGGAGAGAGAGATAAACAAGAATAACCCTCATGTGCTAAGAGGAAAATAAAAGATAATATATTGCCAAAATGCAAATTTTTGGGTGTAACTGTTACACCATAACTGAAGTGATGAGCTGAACTGAACTAAACTGAAGTGAACTGAAAATAAGTCTAAAAGAATAGGGTCTTAGAAGATTACCTCTGATTGTAAATAGTGTCAAGATTCCAAAATAAGAAGCATAAAAGAAACAGATGGAGTATTAGAGCATGTCCATCGCAAGCTTTTGAGGCAGCTTTTAGTGTTTTAACACAGTCAAATCACTAATTAAAAAAAATAGGAGTATTTGATTAGGTAGTGATATAAGTAGCTTTTAATTTAATTAGTGGTAGAAGTAGTTTTTGTCATTTGTAGCATTTGGGGTAGTATTTAGTGGGTTTGGTAAAGTGAATACTCCATGAAATAGGATTTCGAAATTTTATATACTTCCTCGTTTTGAAATAAGTGAATCACTTCTCTCTTTTAATTATGTGACAGCTTTTTGAGAGAAGTGTTTCACTTATTTCAGAATGGAGGAAGTATTAAAGTTTTGTTTGAGTTTTTGACTAGTTATTTGTAAACAACTAATTTGACAACTTCTTTTACCGAACATCCATATTTTATACCGTTACTTTGACAGCTGACGGCTAATAGCTAATAGCTACACACCAACCTCTAACATTCTACCAAAGACAAATTAACAACTATTCTCATGGCTAAAAGCTTACCCCATTAGCCTATCCTTACCGAACACACCCTTTAAACATAGAGGAAGTATTCTACATAATTATCCTTACATATCAACCACCCTCAAGCCTCGACATTCACTCACTCTTCCCTCATTCACTTTCTTTCTCATCTCACATCCCAATTATTGGCTACGGCAAAATCGCAGCCAACCACCAGAGTCTTTTCAAAGTCCTTAGAAATTATTTTGTCATGTTACATCAATGTCTTTAAATTTCGGAATTTTAGTTAGATTGCATAGCATTTTTAGTTAGGTGGAAAAGCAATTTGGTAGCGTAAAATTTTTCCCAAGGCTAGGTTAAAACGGATTGTCAAAAATAATTATGACCCAATAAATGGAATTAGAGACTGAACGAAAAGCATATGGAATCAAAAAACAACTTTATAAAAGTTCTACTTAAACATTCTATTTTTTTATTTTAATTTTTAGGCCTCTTTCGGAAACCGTGGTAAGATGAATTTCCTCTGGGCTGCCCTCGCACAGGACCACTCACCCAAAGGCCCAACAGGCCCCAACCCCCCCCGACAATATTAAATTCTGCTTCCACCAAGATTTGAACATTGGTCTTCCATGTGGGAGATAGGAAGTCATACCATTAGACCCAAGGGTCCTTCGTTTTTTTTTTTACCCCCTTTCAAAAACCCGTGATAAGATGAATTTAAAATTTTGAACCATTTCTCGATTTGTGCGTGTCATATTCGGCAATAAGAATACACAAGACATATGTATAAAGGAGCTTAAAAGAGATTGATTGGCAATAAGCCAATAACAATAACATTGACTTTTCAAGTTCTACCTATCCATATTTGGAGAAAGTTATTTAGGTAATCATTCTCAGGTTAATGAAATTTCATATATATCTCTATTATATAAGGGAAGGGGAAAAGAAGATGGTGCCCCCCTCTGAAAATACTAAATTACCCTTAATGATGTAATGGAATAAAAAAAATCAAAATAAAATAATTTAAGAACCGTTTCTCATTTTAACTTGTCAATCTAAACAAGTTAAAAATGGTATATGAATCAAATATTTCAATTAAAAATTTAAATGAACAAAATATCTTGACTTTTTTATAATTAATTCAGTCAAACCAACTCATTATGTCTTATTCTTTTTGTTCAAAATTTATTCACAAAAAATTAATTTTAAAAATCACTCACAACCTTTGTTATTATTTTTTACATTAGCGAATTAATATATCTAAATTCTTCTAACTATTAATTTTCACATTTTAAATGTAATCATAACTATAGTACGGATGAAATATATAACAAAATAACAAGTTTTGAAATTAACGCACGCATCGTGTATATATAAGGCTAGTAGCCTAGTATGATATATCCAAACATATTTTGGGATGTATTAAGAAATCAACATTGACTTTACAGAGTATGGTATTACATACGTCTAGTGAACCAAATTGCCATGAAATTTATAATACTTAAATTCAATCCCCTTTTTTTTTTTGTTCTTTTTCTCAAAACTGATTGAATCTACAAAAAAGAAAAAGTGTATGAATATTGAAGAGAGTCAAAAAAATCTCATTTAGGGAAATCACGGCCACTAATCATTTGTGGTGGAATTCCCATTTGAGAATCACCCTCGTTCTCCTCGAGCCATATCTTCCGATATCCAAATTCATTTAATATTTGGTCCCGGCCATTACATCAATCATCGTACGTCGAGATCAATTGTTTCTTTACAAAGAGGAACTCTGTTTTTCAGTAAATATAAAAAGGAAATCTTGACACGTGTGTAAATGTTGGAGTTTCATAAGTGTTATTTTTAATACTAACCTCAATTTCTAAATAATTGCAACAGTTTGACTTTCATGCTTGGTGATGCATAACTTAATGTTTCTAATTATGTGTTTGTAAAAGTTATAAAAAGTTGATATTATGAAATTATTCATTAAAACAAATCCTATAACATTCTATATGATCATTTTTGTTTTTATATATTAGTAAAAAAAACTACAGTCAAATTGACAAATTAAAGTATGTGAATAGTGCAAAAGTCAAAGTGTTGCACTTAAAAGAAACATAGGAAGTACTACTTAAAATTAGTATTGAAAATGATAAGTTTGATACTGGTAATTGTAACTTGTAAGGAGCAATTCTATACCCTCTGTTTCGTAATATTTTTCCCATTTACTGTTCCTCCAAAAATCAAGGAATATTATAAAGTATTAGTAGTGGGGTTTGAGGATTAGTTTTTAGGAGAGAGAGTATCATATGCAAATATTAAACTATTAACTTGGGAGAGAGAGTATCATATTATGGATAACTTGTGGGTCATATGTAAATATTCAGTTATTATAAACTTACCAAATATGAAATAAAGTAGAAATTTATAAAACACCCTCAAATAAAAAGTGCGAAGAACTCTATGGAATGGAGGGAGTAGATGGCTATTATTATTGAAAGTGATAAAATTGTGTAAGCAAACATGTATAGAGTATTGAAAATTGGTACCAAAATAATAGCCATCAATTTATTTTTATATTTCAAACATGTAGTAAAATTTTGCCCTCACTCAATCTAATATACAGACTACAGAGATAAAATGAGATTAAAAAATAAGAGGGGATAAGAAAATTCAGAACCATCCAATGCTGTAAACTTCAATCAATAGCATCTTAAAAGATATGTAGCCATGTAGGCACAAAAAAGAATAGGAAGATAAGCACATTTGTACACTAACGTATAAAATAGGCAAAATTGACCTCAACACCACAAACTATGGCGCGAGTGCACCCAGCGCCACCAACTTTGACTAGTAGCCAAAACACCACAAACTATTGGCCTGGGTGCAGTGAGTGTCATAAATGATGCCGAAGCTAACTTTTCTCGATACATGTTCATGTGAATTGGCTTCTAATAAATGAAAAATAGGATAAATGAAACAAAAAGGGCAAAATGGAAAAAAAAAATTTACAAAAATTCAACGTAGTCGACAAGAAAAGTTAACTCTGGCGTCATTTATGACACTCGCTGCACCCAGGCCAATAGTTTGGGATGTTCTAGCTACTAGTCAAAGTTGGTGGTGCTAGGTGCACCCGCGCCTTAGTTTGTGGCATTGAGGCCAATTTTGTCTATAAAATATTACACTCCTAGAGAAGGAGCACTTTAGTAATCATAATCATCCATCCCTCGTTTGCTCAAGCTCGGGCGTTGAACTAACCGGAGTAATGATTGCACCACCTCCGATATAGGTGGCCGGAATTCTGGCTCCATCTGCACAACAGCAAGGAGAGGAGAGGAAGTTAATATATGACTATTATTTTCCTCCAGAACACGAAAATTACTAGTACATTTTGTAAACAAACGTTCGCACATTTTTTTCTCTAAAATCTGCACTTTGGAGCACCATGTATCTTCTCTGTAATAGTCAAGGAGTAAGCAAGAAAGATCTTAGCTAAATTGTTATCCCCAGCTCCAACTTTTTTTCCAGTGGGTCTTTCAAAAATTTATCTACCAGCTTATGCTTACTTACAAACTTAGATTAGTCACATACTCGGTATATTTGGACCTTCCCAGTCTCTACATAGTAGGAAGTATTGGATTCATACCAGATCAATTTTGCTTTTGTTTTCACCATTCCTAAATGACGGGGTTGAATAATTGTGAGGCCTGCTAATAGTCAGAAAAAAGATAGAAGCGGACGTAGCTTGTAGCTATTTAATTTGTAATCTAATGATCTATTTGAATTTATGCCTCGTGCAATTATATCACTCACAAATTTTCATCAAAAAAGGTCAGTTAATGCTCACTTGAACACAAAGCGCAACGATATCAGCAAACTGAGAAATTGACTTGGGAGGGTAGAGTCCTCGTAGTGAAGGATCAACCATCCTTTCGAGAGCATCAATATCATGGAGCTGTGATGTGGCCCATTGGACAAGATACTGCTCTGCTTTTGGCTTTGTGCTGAAAAAAAAAATTGGAGGTAATTGACCATCAGCAGAGAAAATATAGCCTGTGAGATTGAGGGCAGCATGGTTCATATATGGAGTACTTCAGTGTACAAAAACAAAAACAGCAAACCTATCAAAAGGCATGCGACCAGTCAATAGCTCAAGCATCACAACTCCGAAGCTATAAACATCGCTCTTGAATGTATAAGCTGCCCCGTTTGTGCATTCAGGAGCACACCACCCACCTCCAAGGTTTTCACTTGCTTCCTGGAGTATTGAGAAAAGTGATAGGCATGTTAATCAGGATATAAGCAAAGAAGAAGAAAAAAAACATGGATGACTGCATGCAAGAAAACAAATTACCAAAAACTTCAAATTTAACTTTATAAGATTATTTTGAACAACCTAATCATATTTTAAGTAAATATAGGATTGGAAGCATTTATTAAACAACAATTTTGGGAGGATTTGGAGGAGGTTGTGCAACGAGTGCCTATTAATGAAAAATTGATCATTGGTGGGGATCTTAACGGACATGTGGGCACTAGTCGAGTTGGCTTTGAGAGCATTCATGGAGGTTTTGGGTATGGGGAGAGAAATGAAGCTGGAAGTGATATCTTGGATTTCGCATTAGCCTATGGTCTTAGTATTATGAACACTTGGTTTGAGAAAAGAGAATCTCACCTTGTGACGTATAGGAGTGGAAGTAACGCGAGTCAGATTGACCTCTTTTTAGTAAGGAATGGTTGGCGGAAGAGTTATACAAACTGCAAGGTGATACCGGGTGAGAGCGCGACCACCCAACATAGACTAGTCGTGCTTGATTTCCGGGGTAGGGAGTCTTTAAGAAAGCGAAAACCCAATGTGGAGCCGCGAATCAAGTGGTGGAAGCTCCAAGGGGAGCACAAAGAGAACTTCTTAGCTAAGATGGCTAATAAAGATATTTGGGCTTGTAACACGGAAATGGATGTAGATTCGATTTGGACAAAGATAGAACTTGGTATAAAGGAAGTGGCGAAAGAGGCCCTTGGAGAATCTAAAGGAACTGTACCATCAAGTAAGGACACATCTTGGTGGAACGAGGAGGTGGAGACAAGCGATAAAAAACAAACGAGAAAGTTATAAACTTTTGGGAAAAGATAGCAGCGATGTGAACTATGAGAAGTACAAAGAGGCGAGAAAAGAAGCCAAGAAGGCAGTACGGGAAGCTAAAGCACAGGTAAACAAAGAGCTTTATGCAAGATTGGATCTGACGAGAAGGTGAAAAAGACATTTATAGAATTGCGCGTATGAGGGACAAGAAGACAAGAGACATAAGAAAGGTAAAATGTGTCGAGGGTGTGGACCAAAGAGTGCTTGTGGAGGATGAAGAGATAAAGGATAGGTGGAGGTCGTACTTTGATACCTTGTTCAACGGTGATAAAGCACAAGACATCGGGGATGTACACATTCCGCCAAGTATGTTAAATCGAGAGTTTATGAGGAGGATTCAAAAGGGAGAAGTCGTTGCGGCATTAAAAAAGATGGGATTGAAGAAAGCTACGGGGCCGGATGGCATACCTATCGAAGTTTGGAGGTGTTTAGGGGGAGAGGAATCGAATGGTGACAACATTCTTCAACATGATTTGGAGACACAACAAAATGCCATTAGAATGGAGGAAGAGTACTTTGATTCCTTTGTATAAGAACAAAGGCGATGTACAAGATTGTACCAACTACCGAGGAATCAAACTAATGAGTCATACGATGAAACTCGGGAAAGGGTGATTGAGCAAAGACTTAGGAAACATGTGAAGATATCGGAGAACCAATTTGGATTTATGCCTGGAAGATCGACTATAGAGGCCATCCACCTCTTAAGACAAACAATGGAACATTACCGTGATAGGAAGAAGGATCTACATATGGTTTTCATTGATTTGGAGAAGGCATATGATAGAGTACCAAGAGAAATACTTTGGTGGGCGTTGGCAAGGAAAGGTGTTCCACAAAAATATATAGATATCATCAAGGATATGTATGAGGGGGCAACTACGAGTGTGCGGACTACGGTGGGGAGGACAGAAGAGTTTCCTATTACGATCGGAGTGCATCAAGGTTATGCACTTAGTCCCTTTCTCTTTGCCCTAGTCATGGACGAACTAACGAGGTCAATTCAAGATGATATACCATGGTGTATGATGTTTGCGGATGATATTGTGTTGATTGATGAAACAAAGGAAGGTATTGAGAGAAAGTTGGAATTGTGGAGACATACATTAGAAGCCAGGGGTTTTAGATTGAGCAGAAGTAAGACGGAGTATATGGAGTGCAAGTTCGGTGGGGTTACAAGCGGCGAGGCGAGGGCGGTCACTTTGGATAGCAAAGTGGTTCAAGGATCGAACGTCTTCCGTTACCTAGGATCCATTCTCCAAAAGGATGGAGAGCTGGATGGAGACGTGGCTCATAGAATTAACGCGGGTTGGTTAAAGTGGAAAAGCGCCACCGGATTCCTTTGTGATTCGGCATTCCCCAAAGCTTGAAGGGAAAGTTCTACCGTACGGCAATTAGGCCTGCTTTGTTATATGGCACCGAATGTTGGGCGGTGAAACAATGCCACGTCCATAAGATGAACGTGGCGGAGATGCGTATGTTGCGGTGGATGTGTGGCCACACAAGGAAAGACCGATTAAGAAATGAAGTGATCCGGGAAAAAGTTGGAGTTGCATCCATTGAAGAAAAGATGAGGGAGAATCGGTTAAGATGGTTTGGTCATGTGAAAAGGAGATCAGGTGATGCACCGGTGAGAAGAATTGAAGAGTGGAGGAGTAACCAAGTTGTAAGGGGTAGGGGAAGACCTAAGATGACTTGGATGAAGGTAATTGAAAGTGATATGAGGTTACTTGGGATTGAGGAGAGCATGACGTTGGATAGAAGTGAGTGGAGGGGCAGTATCCATGTGGAGGAAGGGGTGTGATTTCTGCATTTATTTGTTTTTCTCAATTGTGTTGGTATTAAAACCTTTTGTTGAAAACCTCTTTTAAAACTTGTTGGTGTAAACCTTGCTTTAAAAAAAAAAAAAAACCTTTTTATCACTCTTGGCGATGCCATCTCCTTTGGTGACGGTTTCAGTTGACGATTCATGTTAGCCGACCCCAAATCACTTTGGGAATAAGGCTTAGTTGTTGTTGTTGTTGTAGTTCCTTTTCCAGATAACAACAGATCCAACACCTAAAAAGAAACTTGGGATCTCTTAAAAGGGCATATGCTGACATGATATTTCTCTTACCAGGAGACTCTCTGAGCATACAAAATGGACTCTAATGTTGGCCAAATAACAAAGCGAACTATGGTGAGGTAACCAAACCACCTAAGATATAAACAGTGTTAGACTCAGCTACAAGTGTCAAGCACGGGTATGTATCCAAAAGTCAGACACCGACGTCTCATGACACATATGTAAGATTGGTCCAAATGAAGTGTCTAATTGGCATTCCCATGTCCGCCTGTCAAGTACCCGACACGGGTATTTAAGGTTACAATGAAGAATCATAGTGACATATTTATAGTTTGAACATATACATTTTAATGAACAGCTCGAGTAGCCATGGTCAACAGAAACTGTCCACCATCAACTGCTTCTAACCTGATAAAAGGTCTCCAAGCCACACTCTGTTAAACGAGGATTCAACTCCATATCAAGTAATATGTTGGACGACTTGATACTCCTGTGAACCTGAGTGCAAGTCTCATGGAGGTACCTGTGAACAAAAGTGTGTGAGATAACCTAGGAAAATACATATTACATGAGGTGCATGCGGACATGCCAATCCTTTGAAAGGATGCCAAATACAATATTGAGGAGATATTTTTATATATAAACAAGTACATGCAGACTTTCTTGCAGAGGCATATGCAACTCCAAAAATTCTAAACATGGATAAATTAACATTCTCTGTTTCACAAGACATTCAAACTTTTTCGATATTTCATCAGCAAACCTGTGTCAAATCCAAGCATGTATGCGATGATCACAAGAAAAAAATTCTTTGCTAAAATTTTGAATCTAAGCAGCAAGTAGAGAAAGTAACTTACTCAATAGCTCGTGCAATTCCTAGAGCAATCCTCACCCTAGTATTCCAAGTTAGAGGTTTGCTGAATTCATCAGACAAGTGAAGGTACTCATGTATTGAACCATTTCTAAAATATTCATACACCAGCATGTTATGCCCCTGCTCTGAGCAATATCCAGCAAGCTCTGCAACATTTGGATGGTAAATCTTGGAGATATATGAAACAATCTCAGAAAGCTTTTCGCCTCGGCCATCTTGAAAGAATGAGGAACTAATTTTTTTCACAGCTACTACCTAGCAAAAAAGTTAAGACAGCCTCTGTTAGTGTTCTAGTACTGTACTTACTTTCACTGCAGAATTCTCAAAACTCAACAAATTTACTCTACTACATCTACATTTGTCATAATCATATAAAGCTAAAAGCTACCACCCAAAGCAATACTACTACATACTGGTAAAAAAATTGTGCAAAGCCAACACAGTAATATCACTTAACAAGTTAACATGATCTGCATACCATCAACCACAGACCAATAATTCTATCATAGGAACATTGACAATTCTTATCCTTGACAAATAATGATGATATTAGAAGGATTCCAGCCAATCATATTGAAGACCTCAAATACAAGTCGATTCAATAAGACATTTTACAGATGTATGTTGAGTAAAAAGAAGTGATTGAGCTAGAAATACCTTGCCATCTGGACGTTTGGCTTTATAAACACGTCCAATAGATCCTTCTCCAAGTAGTCGATTTGTAGCAAAATTGCTAGTAGCAGTCTGCAATTCTGCCAATGTATAAGGGGTAATTTCAAAGGACACCTTCCTCTGTGAAGCTGCATTATTTCCAGGCTCATTATTTCTGAATGATTTATTGCGGGATGATAGTGAAGGCTTAAGACCAATTGGACCAGAAGATTGTAAAGCCATTACGTCAATTGAGCTTCTTGTAGAATCAACTGACTTACGATCTGCCAAGGATGAAGCAAAGGATAAGAGAAGTGATCAGAACAGGAGAGGAGAGGGAGTATGCATTGAGCACCAAATACTTTAGTCAAAAGTATATGTACATTTGCACAGACACTAAAGATCTGAGACATTTTCCTTTACCATGATTACAACCAGCAAGATCCGAACAAATATGAGAAGATAAAGGAACCAGTATGTTTTTATTCAAAGCGGTACAGCACTAACGGCCCTTTTGGTAAACGGTAAAGCACCAACGCCCCATTTAGTAGACAGTACTAAACTGGCAGTAATAATAAACGAATCATATGTAATTTGCAAGAAAAATCCCCTACTCATTACCATGAGTCCATGATAATGGTTTCTCGTCCTCAAACATGTGATATTCTTCACAATTTACATTCCCACTTTATACCACCTTTTAAAGTGGTAAAGGATGGTAATGATATTGTATGAAGAAAATCACAACTTTGACGGCGGACAAAAGCAATACTGTGGACGTTGACATGATCCTTCCTATACAAAACTACATATGAATATAGTACCCTTACGCCATTACCACCATAAAGGACCGTCTAACAAACGGGCCATAAAGAGATTGCACAAAAGACATGATCAAAGTTACTATTTGCGAATGATAAATTCGAAATTTATATTAGTGCTTACATTCAGGCAAAAGGTGATACAAAAAATAACATTGAAAGTCAAGAAGTCCTTGTTGAAGATTTATTAACATTATCACTGCAACACAGGACCAATGAAAATAATAAAGAAGATACTCTACCTCCCTTTAGAGAGGATATACTTGAAAACATTTAAAGCATAAGACATTATGCAATATGAGAAATCAGCAATAAGCATTAAGGGAGAGAAGGAAAATGTAGGTTTCTACAAATTATGGGTTTCACCCAACACTGTTTCATGTTGCTGAAGTATTAAAAACAGGACAAAGTAATCCAGCTACAACACCCTTCTAAAAGTTTCCCCACAAATGTGATATTGGAAATTTGTACACCTTAATGAAACTTCCGGGAAAATATTAAGATATAACTGTCCCAAAATCATCATGCAAAAACATCATACTCATTAGAGTTGTTACTTGATGGGACCAGCAACAACTACTCCATATTAATCATGAAAAGTTCTGATGCCAAAGATTGATTAAGGCATTACCTTTGAAGCCTTTGTCTTTATCTATACCCAGGTCAGTTGAGTACCTCTTGGACCCAAAGTAATTAAATGATCTGCGATGACCTTGATTATCTTGTTCTTCAAGCAAGCTTGAGGAGAAGGAAGACCTTTTTTTTGAAATAATCGCAAGCACTATTGCAATTACCACCAAAATCCCCATGATAATCACAGCTACGATTGCTCCACTGAATCCAGCTTTGCTCATAGGGGTAGACTTAACATCTTTACTTGAAGTCATTCCAGGGGGGGGTGGTCCAGAAGACCAAGAATTTCCTTCAATGCTTCAAACAAATTTATTTTATGTTACTAAGATTAGCGCAAAAAAACTTTAAATTGATCATCTACTGTCCAATGATTTAAGGCAACATCAACATTATCCCCATGCCTCTATTGAAGCTCTTGCCTGGGGGCAGAATAAGGGTGATAACTGACAAGAGGAGTCCAACGATGTTACGCAAGAACAAATAAGGACAGGAGTCAATGTGCGTTTGGAAACTTACTCTATCTTTTTCACTTTTGTCAACTCATTAGGGATCCATCCACTGAATTTGTTGTTCGCTAAATTGCTGCAAGCAAGACAAACTTTTTTTTATCAAATAAATATCTCCAAATAATAGGCTTGCATGTCAATCTTCAGCATCAACATAGTCATATCAAGTAATATAAGCTGATTAGATAAAACAAAGATTTTATATTGTACTCAGTCAAAGACTATATCTGTGAAAATACAATCCCCCCACAGAGCTTAATAGAAATTATTTTCGCTAAAAAACAAATTATTAAGGAGCAACGCGAAAACATATGGCAACCAGAAAATAATGGATTTTTCACCAGGTACCCCTGAGTTTTACGAAAATGCACAGAGTACCCTCGCAGTTTCAAGAATGCAAAGGTGCCCCTAAGGTTTTGTAAAATACATGACTTGACCTTGCTGTCAAGTTTCCGTCAACTTCATTAGTCATGAGGGTCAAAACATCCTAATTAACCCAAAAAAACCCTAATTAACTTAATTAATTATAATTAAATCCTAATTAACTCAAATTAAACCCTAATTACCCCTAGTTAATTAAACCCCCACCCACTTACCACCGCAGCCACCCCAACCGGCGGCCCCTACCCAGCCACCCATGCCCATTCACCACCACCTCGAAAAAAACCTCCTCCTTTTCCTTACTCACGAAGACCACCCAGACCCCGAAAACCACCCACCTACCACCCCAGACCTTGAAAACCACCCCACCCACCACCCTAGCCCACGAAAACCACCGCCACCACCACCTAGCCCTCGAAAACCACCCCCACTCACCACCCAACCCTCAAAAAACACCCTACACACCCCCCATCCCCCGAAAACAACCCCCTCCCAGAAAGCGAATCGAGGCGGATCCTTCTCCGAATTCCCACTCAATGCCGATAATCTTTTGATTTCATCTTCCACAAAGTAATCATTCCACTCCTCAGATTCACCAACATTCATACCATCAAACTGTGATGCATCATCATCCAACGTAGGCGAATAATCCCCAAAAACTAGTCAACATAAGCGTTACAAATACAAATAGACTTGTAAAGAATGAAATAATCCACTTTTTATCACTAAAAAAATCTGCTTGAATTAGTGTTCACATTCTTTCTCATAGCCATTTAGGTGAGCAATTAGGTCACCATACATTTACTTCAATCTAACAGGTTCCTTTCACAATTAAAACTTCCATAACTACTGGATCATGCAACAACAGATTGGACGACAATTGAAAACCAAAATTACTCATTGTTGAAGTCTTTCTTGGTTTCTTCAATTCTGGATTCTCCCTCGAAATATGTTGAAGATCCAAGTTTCAAAGTTAAAGCTAATAAGAGTAATACCTTTGGGATTTTGGAAGATCCGAATTTCTAATCTCGTCGAAAAAGCTTATTTTGCTAGGAATTTTCACTGGAAATGCGATATTGCTTATGATAATAAGTCAAATTTAACTTTTTTGGACGGACAGTGAGAATGAATGAATAGAGAGAAAAAGAGCAACTGAACAGCAGCGGCAACGCCGGAGACTCCGTTGTGCAAGCATGTCAGTGGCGGTGGCAGTGCAGGCAGCACTGTGGTGGTGTCGCGTGGAGAGGGGGGTGGCTCGGGTGGTTGGGCTTTCAAATGGGTGGGATGGGATTAGGTTGATTTCAATTGATTTTTTTATTTAAGAAAATATGATAATTAACGGAAACTTGACGACAAGGTCAAGTCATACATTTTTCAAACCCTCAGGGGCACCTTGTGCATTTTTTAAACTATGAGGGTACCCTGTGCATTTTCGTAAAACTCAGGGGTATCTAGTGAAAAAACCGATAAAATAAACCCCATTCTATAATTTCTATTATAAAGTTATACCTACTAAACGAACATGAAACATCCATAGATTACAAAGGCGGAGCTAGCTGGGGGGACATGGGGACAGATGTTCCCCCACTTGGAAAAATTATTTGTGCTTCCATTAATGGGTTTGCTTCTTGTTCCCTTTTCTTCTCTCAATTCCATGAATTAAGATGGGTTTTAGTTCAGACCTGTTTGCAAATACTGCTCTTGTTCACATGTATATTGTTGTTTTTCGTGATTGATGATGGCCGTCGAGTGTTTGATAAAATGCTTGAGAGAAATTCTGTTTCTTGGAACGCGTTAATCACTGGGTATGAACATGGAAGGCGGTTTTTAGAAGCGTTTGACGTGTTTAGGGAGATGATGGAGGCAGGGAAAGAGTTGAGGGAGGTGACTATGGTAGGGCTTTTATGTGCCTGTGCTAACTTAGGAGCTCTGGAGCAAGGAAGGTGGGTTCATGAGTATATTAGACGGAATAGGCTGGTGTTGAATGTATATGTTGGTACTGCTGTTATTGATATGTATGCGAAATGTGGGAATCTTGAGGATGGTTTTAACTTTTAAGGTCTTCAGGACAATGAAGGTGAAAAATGTGTGCACTTGGAATGTTTTGATCTCAGCATCCTCGGTGAATGGACGATCAGAGGATGCTTTGATGGTGTTTTATAGTATGATTTTTGATGACTATAAGCCTGATGCTATAACCTTTTTGGTTGTATTATCTGCTTGTTATCATGAGAGTCTTGTTAGCGAGGGCCTGTAACATTTTAGAATTATGAGTGAGGAGTTTGGTCTTTCAGCTTTAGCTTTAGCAGGAAACATGAAGTTAGTGTATGAGAGATTGTCAAAACTTGAAACATGTAAAGGCACAATATTCGTTATTTTTTTAGGATGTTTATGGTGTACAAGGATGTTTTTTTACAAGTTCCCGATGAAAAAATCATTGATCACATTTTTTCATTTCTCTTTGATTGTAAAACTATAAGCATTTTGGAATTTCGGATGTAAAACGATAAGTATTAAATAATTTGTATTGTAGTGTTTTTTTCTAAAAATTTTGTCCAGATGCTCGATGTCCATAATTTGTCCCCCCACTTTGAGAATCCTGGCTCCGCCACTGATAGATTACAACTCCTTCAACATAAGATCTTAAACTTGACCTTCTGTATTGAGTTGGAACTTAAAATGTATCTATATCCCTCACATAAACGTATACGGAATAATGGTTGTAAAAAAGTACAAATAGTTACTGACATATGCAATATCAAAACAAATTGATTGCTCTAAGTGACACTAACTTTGGTACTAATTTGTGCAAAATAATACAGAGCTTGCCAGCATAAAAGACCTTCACAAATTCTTTCAGAATTATTTTAACATGTAGCAAGCTTTGAAGCAGCACTATTAACATGCTATGTAGGATACAAAGTTGAATAAGGTAAATGCAGAACAAACTCCATTTGAGAATATTTGTTAGTCAATATGATATAAGATGTGTGGTCAACTTACAGCTCATCAAGTTTTAATTTAGCAAGCACATTTATCTGGCCACTAAGTTGATTGTTCTGAACATACCTGTGATATGAACCATAGTCAGCTACAAGAACTTTTAATATACAAAGGCAAATGCATTTATGCCTTACAGAGTAGAAAGGTGTGAAAGAGATCCAAAACTCTGAGGTAAACTGCCTGATAGTTTATTGTATGAAAGATCCCTGCATAGAGTCAGAAATGTGAACAACAGTCATACTTACTTCTTCAGAGAGTGACTGAAATAAGGAAAAAGCAGACATTATCCGTCTGATAAGCAATTCTCTATTTATCCTAAAACAGATTTATACATAACTGTCGATCTTTCATCAAGAAAAACTGCACCCAAAATGGTTATAACTTAAAGATGTACATCATTCAAATTATTAAGACCATAATCCAAACAGAACTTCACCAAGTTTACAGTTCAAATTGGTATTTTCAATAATGAGTTTGGAGTTACATTCAGCTTAACCAGCTATTCTGAAAACTTCAAATTTTGGTTGGATAGGAAGCACCAAGTAAAGGTATGAACCGAATTTCATGTTTTAGAATTTACAAGTCCACAAAAAGCACTTACATGAAATCAAGATTTGAAAGTGAACTAAACATATCAGTTATCTGACCATTCAGCTGATTGTGACTGAGATCACTGCACTCCACCAAAAAGATGCAGAATTAAGAATCAGCGCGAAAGGACCATAGATAATTCCAATAAACAAGAAAGATAAGAAAAGCATCTCTTACAGGTCCTTGAGGCTTTTCAATTGTGAAATAGAGTAAGGAACAGTACCGGAAAATCCATTGTTGGACAGATCTCTGTTAATAACAACAGAATAATGAAGTAAATCAACAAATAAATAAGATTACAGAACTGTTAAATCTGATGCAAGATACGCAACGACACGAACCATGAGATGAAATCATTGTTTCAAGAGACTATTTCTTTGTCGGAAACTCCTAACCTAGGGATGTATTTGGGGCTCCCAATATCTCATAAACGACCAAATCGAACCCAGCTTCAGTTTGTAGTGGATAAGGTTAGGAGTAAGTTGGCCATGTGGAAAACTAAATTTCTGTCAAAAGCTGGGCGTCTGTGTCTGATTAAGTCTACTCTCTCCACCATTCCAGCATACTATATGCAGGCCTCGGTCTTTCCTGCTACTTGTCTCAAGGACCTTGACTCCCTGTGTAATAATTTCCTTTGGGGGGATTCTGAAAATGTAAAGAAAATTCACTTGGTTGGGAAAGGAATTACCTTCACACCCAAGGATTGTGGGGGCTTGGGCATTAGGACTCAGAAATACATGAACATAGCATATATGGCCAAACTTGCCTGGAAATTGTCCGAGGGTCCTGAAAACTTAGCTCAAATGTGCATTTCCTCAAAATATGTTCATAAGAATTATGTCACGTCCTCCAAAAATGGGTCGGTTCTTTGGAAAAATTTAGGGAAGGGGTGGGAGCTTCTTAATTCCCATAGTAGTTGGAGTATAGGAAACGGAGAGTCAAATAACTTGTGGATGGACAATTGGATGGGGGTGGGATCGTTGAGAAGTATGATACATGGGCCCTTGAGAGAAGAGGAGGAAAAATGGTGTTTACGCGATATAGTTAATGAAGGTGAGTGGGTTACTAGTAGGGTATCCTTCGAGTTCCCGACCGAAATTCAGTTTAGAATCATGGGTACTCCAATCCCATCTCAAGACTCAAGAGGATAGACAAGACCTTTTGATTCCTGATTTTGTGAACCTAAAAGGGTTCTCTCTAGCCCAAGCTTATAAGGCTCAGATTGCTTTACCTAGGGTAGAGTTAGATTGGATATGGAAGAGTAAAATGGAACCAAAATTGAAATTTTTTTTCTGGCTCTTATGGAGAGATAGGATACCTCATAAATCGCTACTTCATGTGAGGAGCATTGTCCCTGCTAACCTATGCCCGAGATGCCAAATCATGATGGAAGTGTCAGTCCATGTAATTCAGTAATTCGCGACTGCCCATTTTCCGAGGAAGTTTGGCAGCGGTCTCCCTTAGATTTTGAGCAAATCATCCCGTTTCACTCTTGGCATAAACATAATCTTCAATCCCAGCCGATCTTTAAGGGCGTCGAATGGCGAGACTTATTTCCATATGTATGCCATGAGATTTGGGAAAGTAGAAATGATTGTTGTTTTAAGAATGCTAACCCATCCCAAGCAGAGCGTATTCTCTCCTCTGCTCTGAAATTTACCCTTGAGCGCCTTCATGTCCTAAATAATCTCCCTGTTCCGGATCAGATCCCTCGCATCCTTACAAATTCTCTCCCTCATTTCCCGGAGGCTATGCATGTTATGCATGTAGATGCATCTTTTTCAAAAAAGTTTGACGTGGTTGGCATTGAGGGGGTGGTTAGAGACTCTAGGGGAAACTGGTTGCTTGGTTTTGAAAAACAGTGTTTTGTTGTGGACCCTCTATTGGCCGAAATATATGCTATTCATGCAGGGTTAAGTATAGTCACAAATAACCAATATGCTAATATGATAATTTTCTCGGACTGTGCGGGAGCTGTGAAAAGCATTTGTTCGACTGAAACTACTACTGACAAATACTTGAGCATAATTCGTGAATGCAGAAATTTGAAGAGCATGCTTCCGGGAGTGAAGATTGAGCACTGCGAAAGAGGACTAAATCAAGTGGCAGATGTTTTAGCCAAGCATAGTAGACTTTCGGATATTAGTAGTATTGTAACTAGGACCTTTCCCTATCCCCCTAGTTATAGTTTGGATGTTTATCTTCAGGATTGTAAGACTCTATTTAATGTTTTAATCTAATGTTAGTTACTATGTTCACCAAAAAAAAAAAAGTACAGGATAAGCATGATGACAAATTGTTCACTATACATTTTAAGAGTATATATGTGAACAATGAAGCTAGTACCTGGAAAGCAAAGTAAAATGTCTGGAAAATTGGCATTAATTTCAGTCGGAACAAGAGAGAAATTTTCTATAGGGACAATGTTAATAATTTTTCATAGCCTCGCTACAATACTAATATATGTAGTACCATTCACATGATGCAGTTATGAGCCACGAGCAAAGCCATAAACAGCTCAGGCCACACATACTAAATATAGCTAGTTCAAACATTGCTGACACTCACAGGTGTTTTACATTAGGAGGAAGTTGATAAGGTATGTCGCCGTTAAGTTTGTTGTCGCTCACATCACTGTTTCATGACAAACAAATACACCATCAGCATAGCTTAAACAAGTTGTTCCCTCAATATTAAGAAAGACAAATAAGATAAATTAAACTAAAACAAAGTAAGATACAAGTAATTAAGCTCACAAATAGGTGGCTGATGAAAGGCTTGATAACTGATAACCCAGTGATCCTGACAGTCCTAGCCCAGACAAATTTCTACCAAAAAAAAAGGAAGAAGAAAAGAGTAAGCCTCAACCGCCTTACAATAAAGTACTATAGACCACCTCACTTTTTTCCCGAAAACAATCCTTTCTTAAGTTAAAAGAGTTACTTTCTGAATTAAAGGGATTACTTTTAGACAATTGGTCAAAAGTTACCCCGTCTTACAAGACGGTCTTATATGAGATTTTGATAAGTACATTTCAGTTATAGAAGATCCAGAACATTCAATGCCTTTCCATCCATCACCACAAGGATCACCACCACTAGATTCCCAATCCTTCAACTTTTTGGGAGAATTCAAGCTTGTGAACATTACATTGAGGGCACTGACTGTATATATAAAAAAAAGAACCCATCAACATATTATCAATTTGATTATAAAATAGCAAAAACCCAGATCATAAAAGGAAGAAACAAGAACACCCAATATAAATTTACCATCTTTAGAATCAGTTTTACAGTGCACTAAGGTTAGAACCCCAAGAAAGAAGAACCCTAACCCTAAAAAATTGGGGGACATTTCTGAAAACCCAATCCCCAAAAAACACTGAAGAAATCAAAGGCAGACATGCAAATTCAACAAGAAAATTAGGGGAATTTGAAGATGAATTTTGAAATAGAAGTGATGGAGAAAAGCAAGAACACCATAGATGAAGCAAAAAAGGAATTGGGAAAATGGTGAATTTCTCAGAACTACCCTGAAAATCTATGTTTCTATTTTTGGAAAGTTGAGGCATCATTTGTCTATTGTGTGTGTGTCTCTTGGATGCAAAGTTCATGGATGCCAAATTTAGGATTATCCAAGGTAAGTTTTTCGAGGTTTGAATTACAGGTGGCTAATGTTGGAGAGAAAAAATACAAGGAATTGGAAGCGTTGAAAGATAGACCGTTATGTTCGCCCCATCTCTTGGAGAACACACATTTTCAATTGTTTTTTTCCCGCGCTCTTCTCTAGTAGTAGCATTTTTTTGTTAAATTTTCAGTCATAAACTTGCAAAAAGAGTCTGGTAGCACTCGATCGTTCGGGTGGAGTCACTTTTGGGTGATGAGTCATTCGATTTGGTTTTTGAATTGGTATTTGTTTTATTAATGCTCGGTCACATATAAATTATCGATGTTAGGTTGTTAATCATGCTCTCTTTTTTACTTTGGATTAGGTCAATTTTAAATTCAAGACTCAATCAAATTATGTAATTTTGGGTAGAATTTGGAATCTAATTAGATAATTAAGTACATATTAATTATGTCTGGTCTCAAAAAATAGAACAATTTTATAAATTGATTTGTTGGTTAGAGTATAAGATGCTTATTATCAAATTTCACCCTTACTATCGCAACCATGACTAAAGTGTAGCTCACATTTTTCGCTCATGTACTTACATAATTTCTTTTATGTACATATAATTTGTACATCCGTAAGCTACTTTCTACATCCAAACACTATCTTCTGAATCCGAAAGCTACTAAAAGATATCTTGTATACCTAAAAAAAAAAATTAGTACATCGGTAAATTCTCATCGAGAAGTTATTTTATGCATCCATAAGTTATACCACGTACGTCCATTATTTCGTGTGTATTGTACCGAATTCATTTCAAGAACATCTAGACAATAGGAGGAAAAAAGAAGATACTTAACTAGAGTCAGGTGTAAGAGTATGTCATCTTCATAGTCGATTATTCAATCAGAACCATTCGTTAAATAGTTGTTTTCTAAAAAAAAAAACCATACCACCCCCTATAATACTAGGACTTTTTTTTATTCATTACAAAATCTCCAAAAGAGAGATTCTTAGTCTTGAATATACATATAGATGTAATAGGAATTTTGCCAATAGTTGGGAACCTTTCTTCAAAGAAATCATTAATCGTTAGTGCCTCACATATCAGTGAGGGGGCTTTTGATCAAATAGCCCAAAGGTTTCCACCTGAACTCAGTTGCTAAAAGAAGCAACTCAAGCTCATCAAGTGGTTTGCTTCTCTCTTCTTTGCCAATGTGGGACAATTCGGGTGGGTTTTTCATTGGGTTTCGACACATGAGATACAAGCCTATTAGACCAAGCAATGCTTAGTCATTAGATATGATATACATAGAAGAAAAATATGATTGAACTTGTGTTGGTTATATACAATTACATGCTTGAATATAACATACACTGTCTCCGTTTTTCTTTCAGTTCTCTGTGGAACAATGAGTATATATATGAACCAATTCAGGAGACCAACGGGTGAATATCTGGAAGCCCCGATAGATTGTATGATGAATAAACTTGATTATTAGCTCTGCTGTTTCTGACCACATAGTGAGCCACGTTTACTCAACTTCTTCAGAACACATGCAATGGCAACTTTGGCACCTAGACCCAAATTTCCTTGAGATAAACAGACTAAGCCGCCAAGAAGAAGCAAACCATTAGCTATCAATTTCTTTGAGGGCATCCTCTTGAGTTTTTGTGAATTAGCTCCATTTTCCTGACCGTTGATGCCATGGCTAGAACCAGAACCAGAAGCTAGATCCGACGATGCTGCTCTAATTATGGCATCGAGGTCACGTGGGACCTGCATTCAAGATACATGACCACGATAAACTTGATGGAATATGTATCCAGAATCTAGTTCAATGGACATTCATCTTAACCCTGAGGCTTGAAACCTTAATGTAATAGTAAAAAATAGAATATTTCAAACAAATAGACTGCCACTCCAAGCAACAAGGTGATGCACAACTATGATATGACCCATGGGAGCTACCAACATGCGTCCACACATACACCGATACACGGTCAATGATGTGGGCTGGCAAGCAATGAACGGGAGGGAATAAAGATTCCTTCAATGTCTTAATCTCATGTCTTTGTGAAATTATGGCTCTAAGCTTATTCAATTGTTTAGCTTAAAATTTTATGATAGTCCAACTGCTATATCACATAACATTCCAGAATGCAGAAACAAAACTGCCAAGTTAACATATTTCAGCCACAAAGACAGCAGAAATTGCCCATGACCACGGTAAGCAACAATTTCTTTTTTAATATGGTAAGGACCCTACTGGAGCGTACCTCTGGCAGGCATATTCAATTAGGTTTGCAAGCCAAGCTCTTGCAAGGGGAGGGGGTGTAGGATAAAGGCGAATCCTCACCCCTAAGAACTGCAGTTGGTAGGAATCGTACGAGGTCACATGGTGAAACTTCTACCAGCGTCCGGCTACACGAGGTGTCTTTACAGACTTATACATCTTTTTTCAAAAGAGTGGTACTTCATCCCATATTTAACTTCCCACTTCTCCTTATTATGATGTCCTAAACAGAACTTTCATTTTCTTTCCAAGTTCGTCACTTTCTCCACCACATCAACCCTTGATAATTTCTTCATTCCAAAACTTGTTCTAATAAATTCTCTATGCACTATTAAATCTAAGTTCTTTCATTTTTTCTCTTAATCGTCATACCCCTTACTAGCAAGAAGTTAAATATAGGATAGAGGGAATAAGACAATTCACATGCATAACAGTCACCACAAAATTAACTACTACTCCCTCTGTTAGGAAATAGTTGCTACATTTTCCCACCCTGTTAGAAGGATGTGACACTGGTAAAGTAGTCGCATCATTTCCACACTCCCCATCACTCATTCTAAGTTTGTTTAATCGGGAAAATCCAATCAAAAAAACCAACACTAAATTAAAGATGACAGTTTTTCCAGGCATCCCCCAAATAGTAAATGTGACTCTTAGTTCTGGAGGGAAGTATTATGCTTGCTGACACAGTAATATGTGACTTCAACGTACAGCAGTGGAAGAATGAGCCTAACCTTTTGAATGAGAGAAACAGCAGTCATTGTTGAACTTGAGGGCGGATGATGGATTGAAGAATACTTGCGCAGAGCATCATCCATTTTACATACATAACTCCATATCCCTCTTGCAAATGCCAACTTTGCAAACTCCACATTCAAACCAGCATCTTCTTGGTGCACCATTTTGATTTCAGAGGCATTTTTTCCAGGCACTGAAGCAATACAAACTCAACATCAAATTTGTGATACGCAGCTATACCTAGTTAATTTATCATAATTGCAGTACTACGGGTGCATTTTCTTCGCCTTAGAAATAACTTCGGATAAGTTCCAATAAGTTCTAACACCTTATAAAATAAGCTTCAATAAGGTCTAATAAGTTCCAATAATTTAAGACAAATTCATACAAGCTCAGTCATATAAGTTCAGAAAACATAAGGTGAAGCGAATGCACCCTGCATCATCAATTAGTAAACAAGAGAACACTAGACCTCCAATGGTTCTTGTCTTCTAAAATAAATGTCTAAACCAGAAGGCATCTTAGTAATAATGAGAAAAATCCCGATACCATCACAATAAGGTAAAAACTCCATACAATTAGTTAATGAAAGCACTCAATCACAAGGAAAACGATGTATATACTTGGGTATTTACCTTGCCGTATTCTCCATCCAGATCTGAAAAATGGAACTCGTACATACTTCCTCTGTATGGGTGCCAAAGGATGTTTGCATTCCTATAAAGGTCAAAAGCATTAGCCAAAATATATAAAAGAGCCATTGCATGACAGTTAGAGAAGTACAAATATTAAATCCAAGAAACTCGAGCCAGTGAGATATACCAATTATTGACAACATAGCTTGGTGATTTACTTTCTAATAAGGCATGCAACATGTAATATCATATGACTTGAAGAAAAAGTAAAAACTAATCGGAAAAATAGACAAAGGTCATGATGTGAACCTCTGAAAGGAACAATTGGGAAAAGTTTTGCAATTACTTAAAAATCTCTACATGTGCCACCCAATCTCCCTGCATATACAGCATTCATTTTCCCTTCTTCTAAGATGAAAATAAGAAGTCCAAATCTTATAGCAGTCTTCTTCATAAAGATTTTTATTAAAAAAAACAGGGACCACATGTCTTAAGTCGTGGGTAATAATCTCAAAATCCCTCCTACGTCCCAACACCCGCTTGCCTCCAAAATGCAGCCTCAGCAAGATTTTTAAAGTATAAGATTTCGTATTACATTGTTCAGGAAGTTGCTTGGCTAACAAGTGATGCTAACATTAAGAAGAATATTGTTCAGGGCTTAAGGGGTCACTTGTCTTACTGTTCATGACTAAAATATTGCACTAAAACTTAATATATGTTAATCTCTATTATATAAGTGAAGAGGGGAGGACATGGTGTCCACCCTTTTTTACAATTATACCCTTAACTAAAAAAGCAATTACAACTTCTACCATTTATTGGTTTTAAAAAAAAAGCATAAGAAAAAAATATCTACTTGTAGTTTTACCCTCAACTAACAAAAGGGCAGCCGAGAGGAAATTCTTCTTACCATAGGGTTCCCGAAAGGGGGCCCCAAAAAAAAAATTACAACTTCTCCAATTTATTGATTTTTTTTTTCAAAAAAATTATGGTGAACTTTGTGAACAATTTTTTGTACATATTATTACTCAGTTGAGTATTATGTTATATATTGGAGGATGACCTTATATATATTGTTTAGGAGTGACTTATATATCAAGGGGTAAGGTGTTATATTATTGAGGCATTGAGGGCTGACTTGTTAGATTGTCAAAGAATAATTTGCTACATAATTTAGCAGTGACTTGTTACATTGTGGCCAGGCCGCACGTCGTACCCAAACAAATGGTATAGGAATTGGCTTACAGTGATACTCCCTTGTCCCACAAAGAAGTTTCAAGTTGACATTGGATAGAGCTGGAATTGTAGATTGAACAATTGGTAATGGATAGAGCGAGCGGAAAAAAGTAAAAGAGGGTCATATGATAGCGGGAAGGGTTGATGTGATAGAGAGATAAAAGGGAACAATAACATTTTAAGTATTGTATTTTACTGAAAGAGTAGAGGTACTTTTTATGGGACCTTCCAAAATGGTAACAAGGAACTTCTTTGTTTTATTATTTGGGGGACGGGAGTAGAAAACACTGAACACCTACATGGAAATCAATGACTATAATGAGCAAGAGTTTTTTTTCTTCCAAAACAGATGATATTCTATAGAAACAAAGACGCACTTAATGTCATATTGCACATTGTTCTTAATGAGCAAGATAGCTTGAGTTGAATATAAAATATCAAAGGTCCAGGTTTTGACGGTGTTCATTGTCACGTAGTGGCCTCCACGGAGAAGATAAATGATCATAAATTATTATGGTGTGCAACAGTTCATCCAAGCATATCAAAAAGATAATGATACCTCGAAAAGATAACTCCTGTGTCTCAAAAAGTTTGACAACTTGGACCTTCTACCAAGTTTCAGAGAGATAAGTTGAGTTAATCTTCAAATTTGCTATACCAACAATCCCTGTACGATGTTGATTTAATTATAAGCCCACATCAATTACTTTTTTGTTAAGGAAAAAAAAACAGTGTCTCATAACCTAAAGGAGTTCTAAATTCACCAACACTATTATTGGACATCATATAAAGGCAATGCATCTTCCTTTTCTGTAATACAAAGTCAGAACTGTGTGAGAGAGCTTGATCATACTTCCTACAGTGCACCTGTCTAATAGGGAGCTCATATGTTGTGACACTCTAGTCACGCTTTAACTAAAAGTAGTCTTAAGATAGGCGACACTCCCTCTTATAACCTAAAGGTTTTCTAAAATCTGCCAACACTATTGTTGGACATCATATAAAGGCAATGCATCTTCCTTTTCTGTAATAGTTATACATCTGTGTGTAAAGAGGACTTGATTATACTGCTTAATAGTGCACCTATATAGTAGGGAACTCATGATGTGACACCCTAGTCACGCTAAACTTTGAGTAATCTTGGAATAGGTGATCCGAGATATTTCCTCGGGCGCATATGAGTGAGGACAAAGTGTAACAGGACATGTGTTACATTTCCGGATGTAGGGTTACAGTGATATGCACCTCTTTCAAGTCCTCTTTTCCCTATAGATCATGAAGGAAAGGAGAGAATGTGAAGCTAAACAGAACACAAAACATCGAGAATGGAAGATAAGAAGAACAATTTTGCGTACCAAAAATGATATAAGCCTCCAAAGTCCACACATCCAACACTAAAAACTTGTATAGAAGCTCTAGTAATCTGCTCTCTCTTTCACTAAATGTTGCTCCATTGCATTTTTCGAGGGTCAAAGATTAAAACTATGACCGCGTATTCTCAAAAGTATATTATTAAACATAGTCATACGAGATTGCGTTAGGTTCACTCAATGTGTAATTTCAAAAAAATCTACTTTCATAATTTTACTAGTGCAAAATTCAAAAAACAATTGTTTAATTATGCGTATTGGAGACCTATAAAAGTCCAACAAAGCATACATTAAAGAGACAGAGGGAGTAGCAGGTTATGAAGAGTGCTTGGAGCTCACCTTTGTAAAGCAGTAGTATGTCTTGTTGCTGCCTTCCCAAATCTTCCATGCCAAAACATATTCTCTAGGCGTCAAAAGCGGAAATTTCTTTATGGTCTTCCCAATTTCTGTTCCACTTCTTTCATCAATCTGCAATTGCTCATGAGCAACCACTGTCTTGTCCCACTGCTTCCTAAAATCGCAGTCCATATAGAAGTCCCTTAAGGTTTCCGGGGAGCAATTCTCGAACACAGTCACACTCCAGTATTTGAGAGGACCCTCCTACATGGAATAAAAAAGAACCACACATCAGTCTCATTGTTACAGGTTACCAAGACAACCAAACCCTCCCCTAAAACCCAGAAAACAGAATAACAGAAGCTTCACTTCGGGATGAGCAAGAAGGCTAAACATTGAGTAGAAAACACAAAAGGGCTTTTCTAGCACCAATTCATCATCCATACCAATCTCAAAATTGGTCAAAGGCAAGCAGCAAAAAAATAATTAACAAAGTGACATCTAACAATTGTCAGAATTCAGCAAAACATTGACATTCATCACATATGCACTCTGCGTCTTTTTGCATTATTCACCTTTAGTTAGCAAACACCAGAACCTGATAAGCGCTTCATCTCCAAACAGAAGTGCTTTATTTCTCACCACCCAGAGAAATGGAATTAAAAGTTGTATTATCATTGTCCTAATGGAAGTACATGTTTGGAAAAACAAGAAGACAGCTGACATGGAACACACTAAATTGCGATCTAATGATGCAGAAATCCTTATAATTAAACTCTATATACTTATACGCTATGCAGATAACTCAACATGGATGATCGCTGGTCAGTGCACCAGTTCTGAAAAATTATGTCAACAAGCATAGAACAGCAGCACAAAATGTTCCATACTAATGGATTCGGGTCCAGAACCATAGAATGACTGGAAAAGAACTTCAAAGCCCCAATTGATTTAAAAAAAAAAATTAAAGTATACAGGTTAGTCTATCACTTGGTCAAATTTGTATGCTTATGCCCCCAAAAATGAAAAACTAAAAGATCTTTGAGGCACGGCCCAAGTGTTGAAGATCCTCCTAATATATACCACTTTCAAGTAAACAAACAAGTTAAATGTTAGTAATCACCTTTGGTTTACAGCATTTTGCCTTGTAGGACAGAGAAGTCTTGCTTTTCTCAGTGACATTTTCCCATTTTCCATTTTCAGGCTCATTGGCTTTCTCATCCAAATTGTCAATCAAAATTTTCAAATCACCATCTGATATAAGGTCGGATATTCTGCAGTTAAAATGCAGAACTATTGACATGAGAAGTTGAAATCTACTAATGAACATATGAATTATTAGTACACAATCACGTCATAAATCTGTAAATATGCTTTAAATGCTGAATGGTACTGAACAAATTGAAAATAATTGGAAAAAAAAGGTCAAGAGACATTGTTGCTTCAAATGAAATTTGTATAATAGATCGACCCTCAATCAATATATACAGGAAGTCTGGAAGTTCTACGCTGTAACTCCTTATGCCTAAGCAATGAGCATACACCCAAAGTTCAGCGAAAGCAAAATGTTTCCGAAAGATATTAATAAAGAAGTTATATCAAATTTTCAAATCTAATAAAGGTCATTTCTGCTATAAAACAAGGCATTGCAATTACATGGTGTATGAAGCTATGAGCTACACTTACAAGGATTTTAGCAAATAAATGATCTAACACAATAGTACATGTTGTTTATGAATTAGTGGTGGGCAATATTTTATGCCGTCCATGCAAAATAATCATAGCATATACCGTTTTGAAATGTCTAAAAAGGATTTGACACATTTCCTTCAAAGATGAATGGGTCATTTATTTACTTTTTGTTAATATGGTAAGGAAAAGTTCCCTTCAGATTAGACCTTGCATGTATCAATTCGGATAGCATAACAAGCTAGGCCCCTCATAGTAAGGGGGAGAAGGGTAAGAGAATCCCCACTGCAACTTGATCCATCAAACTTAGGATTCTGAGATAGAAACCGTATCACAATGCTCAGTAGAAATGGTTCATAATTCCCTAATACGTATTTAAAAAGAGTGATGGACAGAATGTGAGGCTGGCCAATGACCTTAAAGAGCCTTTTAGCGAAACCAATCAACCATGTCAAATCCTTAGTAATGAGAAATTAGAATATATGACAACTATTTCCAAACAAAGGAGTATCTCCTAGTCAAGCATAACAAATTATCCTTTTTCAATTTTACTCTTGTTTCTTTTTACAAGGCATGCACAAATTCAAGGTCGAATTTTGACTGTTACTCATTATTCAGAATACTGAAAATATAATAATACTATGAAAGTAATTTTTAAGAAAATATTAACAGTTTCATTTATAATTTTTATCTGTCATATTACAAGATATCACCAGTGGTCAAAACTCAAAAGAAATATTCAAGAAGTGTGCATGCACTATATCTAGAAACAAAAAGAGTACAAGTTAAGCTCGGCAACTAAATTGTGGAGTAGATTCTCAAAAGACAAACTCCTACTCTAAGATCTACCACTTTGTTCAACATAAAACCAAAACATTCACAACGCAATTGACAGCCGATTGTAAACAATTGCATAGGTAAGAAACTTATACATCAAATTTTGTAAACAAAAGCTCATGTCAATACCATAGTAATTGAATTTCATCAGTAGCACCTCTAAAACCGTAATGACTAATAATGTAAATTTGCGAAGAAAAAGAGGTATCTGTGGATGAATAAGCATTACCATGGACATCTCTTACAAAACTACATATAATGGCTGCAACTAACTAATTAATGCAAACTAATAAGATCAAGCAGACAAACAATACTTCGAAACGAATAATCTAAACTCCTGATTAAAATTTCAAACACACGTGGAAATCATAGTCTTAAAACTCAAACTAAGATCAGAAATTGATGCGATTTTATCACGAAAATCTAGGGCATTCAGCAACTAAAATTAACAGTAGGAGATTAGAAATGAGAGATTACCGATGAGAAGAAGGAGAAACGGCATCGGAGGAGAGAGAAAGAGGAGGAGAAGTGCGTCTAAATCGAACAACAATCAATCGAAGAGCAGGAAAGATGAACTTCAAGAGTTGCCATACGAAGATGAAAGAGATAGCAGCAAGTGCAGCCCAACCACCTGCTTTGTTTTCCTTCCATAACAATCTAGCTTCTGATGATGATGAAATCAACAATTCCGCCATTTTCATAGCTTTTTCTTCGCCGAAGACCCTAATTTAATCGTACTTTAGCACAATTCAACGAAAAGAGAGGAATAACTTCGATAGTTTCATAGAGTAAGAAGGAATTATGATAACTTCAGTTGAATGGAAGAGAAATATAGTTAAATTTGCGAAGAATAGTAGGGAAGATTCAAACCAGATGAGCGTAATGCGCCATTGTTGTGGATTTCAAGGTGAGAAAAAGGGATAAAGAAGAAAGGATATAAGAAGTTATAATAAGTATACACCAATTTTTGGGTGGGAATCCACATTTGAGTTTTTCGGGTGATGTTGACCCATATTGGATAGACCAAAAGAGTTGGATTCTTTCCCTCCAAGAAACGAAAATAAATAAGAGAGTTTAATTTATGTGGTTTGCGAAAATAAATTAAGAAAACAAATATGTGGCTTTCTTTGCTCAACAAAAGCAAATGTGATATGTGTGGTTTTCTCTCCATCTAGGTAGAAACTACAATGATCCAGAGAGAGTGTGTCATGACAAACTGTTAGTGGAGAGGATGGAAGGAAACAACCAATATAGTATGGCAGACCCCACTGAAAGGGTCCTCAGTTCCCAATAAATAAAATATTATGCTGGAATTGCCGAGGTTTGGGGAGTCCTCGTGCAATTAATGCGTTGAAAAGGGTAATAACCCTTGAAACTCCTCAAATAATTTTTCTGTCGGAAACAAAACTCAAAGCGTGGGAAATGGAGGGAGTGAGGAATAAATTGAAAAATAAAAACATGGTGGCAGTGAGTTGTGATGGGGAAGGAAGAAAGCGAAGTGGAGGAGTAGCCTTGGTATGGAATGATAATATTGATATTACTACTCTATCCATGTCCCTTAATCATATTGATGTTCATATTAGTAAGGCAGGATTGGAGGTGTGGAGGTTCACGGGTTTCTACGGGCATCCCGAGAAGAGTAACAAACACAAAACAGGTGACCTTATGAAACAACTTATGGAGGAAAGTAGCTTACCTTGGGTGTGTGGAGGTGATTTCAACCTTATGATGTACTCCCATGAGAAGAAGGGAGGGAATAGTTTTGATATGGAGGAAGCTATTATGATTAGGGAAGTGGTGGAAGGTTGTAATTTGGGAGATCTGGGGTATGTTGGAAATGATTTCACGTGGAGCAATAACCAGTATGGTGAGAGTAATATTCAGGAGCGCTTGGATAGATTCCTTACCAACAAAGCTTGAAAGGATATGTTCAGTGGATCTTTTGTTTCCCATCTCACTAAAAGGAAATCAGACCATCTTCCTATTCTTCTTCATATCAATGAGGGCCCTCAACCAAAGAAGAAAAGCAGGCCACGAAAGTTGTTCCGCTTTGAGGAGATGTGGTTGCGGGAACATAGTTGTGCGGAAGTGGTGAAAGAGTGATGGAAGCCAGGGGGAGGGAGCAAAAACAAATATGGGAGCTACTGCTAGAGGCCTTACACAATGGGGCAAAAATGTTTTTGGTAGTGTCTCAAATGAGTTGAGAGAGTGTTGCAACAGAATGGAGGCTTTGATGGTTGCTGATCAAACGGAGAAGGTCATTGGGGAGATGCGTGCTATTGATCTTCGAATGGATGAATTAGAGGGGAGAGAGGAGTTGTATTGGAGGCAACGAAGTCGACAATGTTGGTTACAAGGGGGGGATAAAAATACGAAATTTTTTCACACTAAACCACAACAACGACAACAAAGAAATAGTGTGAGTAAAATTGCAGATGAAGGGGGTAACATTTTTGAAGAGGAAGATGAGATTTCGGAGGTTTTCTTGCGTTTCATTGGTGACTTGTTCTCCTCAGGGGGAGATGTTGATGTTCAACCAGTCTTAATTAAGATTAAGGCCTCCCTGGACTCCACCATGGTTGCCATGCTAGAGATCCCGTTCACTAGGAGAAGAGGTAAGGGTTGGTTTGTTCCAAATGCACCCCTCTAAGGCCCCCGGGCCCGATGGCATGTCTGCTATTTTCTTTCAAAATTTTGGGGCACTGTGGGACAAGAAGTAATTGAGCATGCTTTGAATTTCTTAAATAATGGGGGGAGATAAATGATATAAATCACACCCACATTGTTCTTATCCCAAAAAAGAAAATTTACGAGACCCCAAAATATTTTCGACCCATCAGTTTGTGCAATGTGCTATATAAGGTGATTGCCAAAACTTTAGCAAACAGACTGAAAAAATGTCTTCCCTTTGTGATAAATGAAGCTCAAAGTGGTTTTGTTCCGGGGAGATTGATAACAGATAACATTTTGGTGGCTCATGAGTGCTTTCACTATTTACGAAAAAAGAAAAAAGGGGTAAGAGGGGATATGGCTCTCAAATTAGATATGAGCAAAGCTTATGACAGGGTGGAATGGATTTTCCTTCAGAGTATGATGGAAAAGATGGCTTTTTCGAATAAGTTTATTCAACTAATTATGAAGTGTGTTTCTTCTCCCTCTATTGCTATATTGGTAAATGGGCAACCTACTAGAACTTTCAAACCTACTAGACGGTTGAGACAAGGGGATCCTTTATCCCCGTTTCTTTTTATTCTATGTGCTGAAGGTTTGTCGGCTCTATTGGTGGATGCAGAGGAAAGGAAAGCTCTCCATGGGATTAAAATTGGTAAAAAAGTTGAGCCTATTTCTCACCTACTGTTTGCAGATGTGCGTGCTACGGAGGAAGAGGTGGACAATGTACATGATATTTTTTCAACCTATGAAGTTGCTTCAGGACAAAAAATGAATATGGAAAAATCTAAGGTATCTTTCAGCCGAAATGTGGACTTTGATAAGAAAAATTTGCTCCTAGAGAGATTAAACTTTAAGGCAGTGGAAGATCATGATAAATACTTAGGGCTACCTACATATATAGGGAAGTCTAAGAAGAAAGTTTTCCATACTATTCAGGATCGGGTCTGGAAGAAGTTGAAAGGTTGGAAGGAAAAGTTCTTGTCTCAAGCCGGGAGGGAGATCCTTATTAAAGCAGTAGCTCAGGCTATTCCTATGTATACGATGCAGGTTTTTAAATTACCTCATGGTATACTACTAGAGATAGAAAAAATGTGTAGGGGATTCTTTTGGGGGCAAAAAGATAATGAAAAGAAGATTCCGTGGCTATCTTGGGAAAATTTGTGTCAATCAAAGAGAAACGGAGGCATGGGCCTTAGGGACTTGCAAGCTTTCAATATGGCTCTTCTGGCAAAACAAGGATGGCGCCTTCTTCAAAACGGCACGTCCTTGATGACACGAGTCATGAAAAATAAATACTTTCCTAACTCATCTTTTTTTGAAGCAAGACTCCCAAATAATGCGAGCTTCACATGGAAATCAATCCTACAAGCAAGAAATGTGTTGCATCAAGGTGTAAGAAGATTGATTGGAGATGGTTCGACAACCAGAATTTGGCTAGACCCTTGGGTTCCTTTCACAAACGGTGTAAACATTCTGGCACCCAGGTCTCAAGAGGCTAACAATCTATTTTATGTGAGGGATCTTATGCAAGGGGGAAGGTAGAATATTCAGCTACTAGAGGGAAATTTCACACAGTGGGAAGCGAATAAAATTCGGAGTATGGTTCTTCCTTCTTTCCCCTGCCCAGATGACTGGTCGTGGAGTGGCACAAAGAGCGGAGAATTCTCGGTGAAGAGTGCGTATTATATAGTTGTGAAAATGAAAAATGGAGAAAGTGCAAGCTCATCTTGTGAGGTGAATGGTCGTATGTGGAAAAAGGTGTGGAGTGCTCATGTTCCACCAAAAGTCAGAAACTTTGCTTGGCGGGCCTTGAATAACGCGCTTCTACTAGTGGAAAAAACCTTATATGTCACTTAGTAACAGATTCGGTTTTCACAAAACCGCATCCGAAAATCATTAAAAAAATGGGAGGAAAAGCTGGGCAGAAAATCTGATTCGGTCCTTTAGTGAACCGGATCAGATTTTAGAAACTGCTGCGGTTTTCTAAAATCTGATCCGGTTCACAAGACCGGATCAGATTTTTCGTTATTTTTTCTGAAGGAAAAACCCGCGTTTTCCCTCCACCCAATTTCATTTCTCGCTCCTCTTGCTCCCTTAGCTTAGACCCTTCCATTCTCCCTCCCACGCTCTCTCATCTCCCACCCTCTCTCTCACTCATCCTCTTCCCTCCCCTGTCTCTCTCTCTCTCAATCTTTTCTCTCCTCTCACGAACGAAGCAACCTCATCCTCTCTCCTCAGCAATGAAGCAACGTTGAATTCAGGTGAATTTTACATTTCTAGGGTTTCAATTTTTTCCCCCTTTTGATTTCAATTTTGTTCAATCATCGTTGTTTCAATTCTAGGGTTTTGTCGATTAATTGTTTTTTTGTTTCTTTGACTTTTAATTTTTTTTTATAATCACCGTTTGATTCTAGGTTTTGTTATTGTTTTGAATTTTGGGAGCGGAAGTTGTGATTTTTGTTGTTGATTGTATATGTTGATTGTGATGAATTACAGGTCTCCATGTCTTTTATCAATCTGAAGAAGAAAAATTTGTGGATTCTTTTGTTTGAGTTCTGTTTCATCAAGAGGGGAGGTTGGTGGGATTCCTAGATTTTCGTTGTTTAATTTTGTTATCAGAGAGCGAGTTTTCTTTCTTTGATTTCTCTCTCTCTTGATCTCTTTTAATTGTTCATACGATCTGTCGTCGTCGATTTCGCTTATTGCTGCTGTCGGTTACTCTGATTTAGGGTGCGTTCTCTTCAACTTATTGGACCTGAACTGAACTGAACTGAACTTATCTGAACTGAACTTATTGGACCTGAACTGAACTGATTGGAACTTATTAGACCTGATTGACCTGATTCAACTTATTGGACCTGATTGAACCTGATTGGAACTTATTGGACCTGATTGAAACTTATTGACCTGATTGGAACTTATTAGACCTTGTTGGCCCTGATCGAAACTTATTAGACCTTATTGGACCTGATTGAAACTTATTAGACCTTATTGGACCTAATTGGAACTTATTTGACCTTATTAGACAAAAAAATTGATGAGTAATAACATAAATATTACCCCTAACGTAAATACTACCCCTCAAAATAACATATGAATTATGTGCTTGAACTCTGATTGTATGAATTATGTGCTTGATGTAATTGTTAGGATATTTTCAAGTCAAGACAAATGGTATAGTGTAACAAATGGTATTATTAGTATGAGGTTTCTAAAATTATGTTTAAATGTGTATTGATTTAGCCAACAACAATGGCCCCTAAGGAAAGGACACTTTGGACCCCTAAGCAAACCGAAACATTTTTGGATTTGTGCCTTGAAAACAAGAACTGTGGCAATAGTAAGTATGATTGGGATACAATTAAAATACGTTTAAATGCACAAACTGGGAAAAATTTCGAGAAAAAGGTGGTGGAGAAGTACTATAATGATTGTATGAAATATGGTTGGATGTTGGTGAAGAAAACGTATTGATTGAAGAGGAGGATGTAGAAGATGAAGAAAGATACTCCGATGAAGAAAGATACTTCGGTGATGATAATAAAGCAATCAATTGATAACATTTATATCTTTCATTGTTATTAGTAACGAAAACATGTTATCTCTAGTTATTTAAAGACGAATTGCAAAATATTGTAATTATGATGATTATTATTGTTAACCTTATTTAACCATGATTATAATATTTTTTAATAATAATATAATCAGCTAATAGTAATATGAATAATAAAATAATAGACAATAATACAAGTATAATACGATATAATCATTGTGGTACTTTAATTAAAATTCTAATAATAACATAATCAACTAATAGTGATATGAATAATAAAATAATGGACAATAATACAAATATTTATTGATCATTGACTATTTGGACCTTATTGGAACTTATTGGACCTGATTAGACTTGATTGAAACTTATTGCACCTGATTAGAACTTATTGGACCTTATTAGACCTGATTGGAACTTATTGCCCTGATTGGACTTGATTGAAACTTATCTGAACTGAACTGAACTTATCTGAACTGAACTGAACTTATTGGACCTAAAACTTAATTTTTTAAGGTGAAGAGAACGCACCCTTAGTAGTGTTTAGTGAATTTAAGTTTATGAATTTAGTAGTGGTTTGCTCGGTCTTGCAAGGCAAATTAAGGCAGAGAAACCTTAGTAGTGGAGGTGGTGGCGGTGGTGGTGGTGGTGATGGAAGTGGTAGTGGTGGTGATGGAAGTGGTAGTGGTGAAGAATCGGTTCCTGTAGTGGAGAAACACGAGGTGGAGGTGAATTCGAGACCCGATTTCATTAATGGTAAATTGGATAATGCTCAGTCTATGGATTGGAGGCGCTTTATGGCAGAAGATCATGTTGGAAAGAAATCACATATTTGCTCTTCCTCCTTGTTTTTAATGTTGGATTTTGGTTGATTTTGCATACTATTAGTATTATTTGATCCTACATGGTTTAAGGAGTGAGTACTTAGAGTTGCAATTGTTGAACAACTTGGTAAGTGGAAGTTGGGCTGTTTTGATGATATGTTTTGTCTGAAGTGGGACATTATATGATGATCATTATGTTTTTTCTCTTTTCCAAGTTTTTAATTTTGTTGGAGTTGATAACCTAATGAGATGATTGCTAGTAGAACTGAAATACCATTCGCCAATCTGCCTCCGAAATTACTAGCTGAGTTGGAATCCGATTCCACGACTCCCATTCCAAATTTTTAGCTTTTGATAATGTATGTGTATGCAAAACAATTTGGTTGAAGTAATCGTTGCAGATGAGGAAGGAAACACGAAACTTAGTTTAACTTTTTTGTTGGTGTTGATTTTTCGTAATGGAGGGGTTGTTGGGTGGCAAGTATCTTCCACCGGGGTTTCGATTTCACCCCACGTATGAGGAGTTGTTTATGTATTATCTGAAGAGGAAGGTTTTGGGGAAATCTCTTGGTCCTGAGATGATTTCTGTGGTTGATGTGTATAGGTTTGCATCGTGGGGAGTTATTTAAAATCACTATGTTTGTTGATGGGTTGTTGTTTGTTTGATATTCTGTTATATTTTTTGGAATTTTATTTTGTTAAGATCTTGTCTTTTACTTTACTTATTGGTTGTAATTTTAGATCTTTGTTTAATGTACTTGAAATTAGTGAAATAAGAGCAAACATTTTCTTCTGTTAAGAGTACAGAAAAAACTTGAGACAATGGCTGAAATTGTGTATTTTGCCACCTGTTTTTAATGTAATTTACATTAGTTATTTTCTACCTTAATCACCTAATATGAGTGTTTGGTAAAGAGAAGTTTTAATTATAGCTTATTGAGACCAAAAAGCTCTTTTTGAAAAAGTAAATGAGCTTTTTGACATTAGAGGTTTGCTGGTCCAATTACATTTATGTCTTAAAGTTGTTGAAAATTACATTGATAAATAATAAAAGGTACAACAATAGATTATGTACATGTCCTTATTGGTCGATCATTTAAAACAATTATGTAGCAATCAGCTATAAGCTACTTACCAAACACCTTTATACAAACAGCTAATACAATAAGCTAGTCAAATCAACTAATACAATCAGCTAACAGCTAACAGTTATACGCTAATTGTAGGTGTATTTTTATTTCGCCTACGCGGTGTGAGCGCGTATTTGATTTGACTATCCCATTGTAAAGGTTTTATTAAAAATATGTTTTTGAAAGAAGTCGCCAACAATTCTTTAAAGGAAGAATCGTAAACCTAATTGGATGTAGGAAACCGTAGGGACAAATTGTGGGACTTATCCAATGTAGATTTCCCCGTCCTGACTCCATAGATGGTCAAAATGAACCAAAGATTGAGTTCGGGGGTGAGGGTACGAATATGGTCATAATGAACCACATTTGCCCAAAGTTGGCCTCTACTAAATATCGATTCATTACAAAATTTATGCCCAAGAATAACCATATAATGTTTTAAACACCGGAAAAAAATAATTAGTCTAGGTTGGTTCTAGAAACACATAAAAAGACTATTTTTAGTGATATGTTATTATGCAATCATATTATAAGGTTCCTAACAGGTTGTCCAAATTAATCTGATTAATGTTAGAACAATTATTTAGGTCTTGTTTAGCAAAAATAACATGTGGGTGATAAAAGCAATAAAGTAAGACAATCATATAATATGAACAGAGTGATCAAGCAAGCATATGAAAATATATAAACATGAATAATAATAATATGAATATAAAATAAAGTATAGAAAATGGATTAGAATATACAGTAGAACGATTATTACTTAAAGATCTACATCATGAAATAAATTGTTAGTAACTTCTAGGCAGTAAATATAATTGATTATTCAAGGATCCTCAGGAATTATACCTATGCGGCTTAGATTGAAGAGCGCAACGATCTTTAGACAGAGCAATCGTGGAACTAAGAACGCCGTATGATCAGAAACTGGAAATTGATTTGATGTATTTAAAGTGTTTAAGTGTTTGGAGGTTCGTAATAGGGTTCGTAAGTATTCGGAAGTATATTTGTGTTCGTAAAATAATAATGAAAAGCCCCCGTGATTCGAGGAATCACAGGTATTTATAGGGAAAAGGAGTGTGCGCTTCACGCGGCAACCTGCGCCTGGCGCAAGCCTACGTGTCAGGCGCACGTGTACACGCGTATTTAAAAAGATAAAAAGAAACTTGCATCTCACACAGGGTCTGTGCCAGGCGCAGGACTCTGTGTAAGTCACAAGTCCACGTGTCAGGCGCTCATTAGCGCGTCTGACGCGTTCTGGCCAATGTGCTGGACGCACGTGGCGCTGAGCGTGGCCTCCGCGTCCGGCGCATATTCCGTTTTTTTATCAAACGCGTCTTTTGAAGATAATTCTTTATCCCTTAAATCCGGAGATTGAATTTCACGGAATAAAAATTAATCAGATTTGTATTTAAAATATTTATCAAAGATAATAAAAATATTTATAAAAAATATTTATTAAAATAATAAATATTTAATTGGGCTCTTAAATGGACTACATTTTATGGGCTTAAAATACAATTAATCATCATGAACAATTAATTGGGCTTTAGAATATCATTTCAAAACACAATTTTAGATTGGTTATTCGGATTGCTCTTCCGTTGGGTCAATCCAACTAATACCGCGGTATGTTTCATCATTGGACCCTTAAATGGGGAGACACGATTATGTGTCTAAAGAAGCCCCCACTTTGACTGAGGTTCAGGAAACCGAAAGTCAAAGAATACAGTGTCGGGACGGAGAACGATTCTAAAAGCTCTGCAGTTTAGAACTGATCTATATACGTCGGTCTCTGCAAAACAAAATTAGTATGCATGACAATAACTACAAGCAATCTGATTACCTGTAGGGAAATATGTCAGCAGATAGGTGCAAACAACTTTCGCAATAATGCACATAATGATGCAAATAATGCAAACTTAGACTCAATAAGGATGCACAAGACGCTATGCAAGGATTAAGGTTATGCAAAGCTAAGGGATGACATGTCATGCAAGGTCAGGGTTATGCAAGACTAGAATGTATGTAATGCAATGCAAGGTCAGGATTTTGCAAGGCCGCAATGCAAGGTCAGGATTTTACATGGCTAGAAGATGTGTAGAATGATAGAATGATTAGAATTGAATAAAATAATTTTCGAAAATCGTTTTTGTAAATAATCGGGGTCCGTACACGAGGTCCGCAGATTACAAATTTTCGGGAGTTTGATTTGAATTGGAGGAACCACCACACATAGCAATCCCCCACTTTGGGTGAGCTTGCCTGCAATGAAGCATCTTGAGCCTTGATTGAAATGTAGTTGACATGTCTTGAACGTTAAAAGTTATCACTAGGCCAGGATTCTTCTTTAGGAGGTTGATACAGGCAAAGTCAAATATCGCTAGAAACCATGGAATTGCCGGAGAGTCCTTCAGGGACAAGGAGAGCTTGGACTAAAAAAAAAGGTTTAAATTTGTGACTCAAATGAATGTAGGTGGGAAAAGGCTTTGACGAGGCTAGGTTCAGACTCGAATCTAAGTCGAGATCTAGAAAGAGATTATGCTCCTAAACTCTAGAAAGTCAAATCATTAGACCATAACTAATCTGATTTTATTGAAGCGGTCGGACCTCGAGATGAGGAATCCTACGTATTCTTGCAGAATCAGACCATTCGTAGTTCCCGATGTAATACCCCTCATGATTGCTTTAAAGGGATTTTGCAGACTTCTCATTCCAACAAGATGCATCTTTCTTTTAGGTAGCTCATTTCCTTAGTTACTCCACAGTTAATCGTGCTTGGCTGGGAGTTGTCTAGGGATGGGTGACCTTCTGGGAAGTTTCTAGAGGTGCGCATGAGTGAGGACAAAATGCGCCGGAAGAACTTTTGTTGGTTATTGAGGATAGTTGTTGGCCCTGGATGCGCATTGGTGACGATATACTCGACTCCGGAAGAGTCGGGACGGGGTGTTATAAATGGTATCATAGCAATCCTACGACCGTGTGCTGAGCGTGTGGATAATTAATCAAAGGTTAGTCGCCTAGTGGGGGAGGATTCTAGGGGCTATATCACCGACTGCGTGTCGAATATGTGATTAGTTTCCAGGCTGGGGCGACCCACAGGCCGTGTGCCGAATATGTGGATCGGAGTCCTCAGGCGCAACGAGGGCGTTGCTGTCCTCAAGTGGGGGTGTATGTAATACCCCTCATGATTGCTTTAAAGGGATTGAGCAGGCTACTCATTCTAACAAGATGCATCTTTCTTTTAGGAAGCTCATTTCCTTAGTTACTCCACAGTTAAGCGTGCTTGGCTGGGAGTAGTCCAGGGATGGGTGGCCTCCTGGGAAGTTTCTCGGGGTGCACGCGAGTGAGGACAAAATGCGCCGGAAGAACTTGTGTTGGTTATTGAGGACAATTGTTGGCGCTGGATGCGCCTTGGTGACGATATACTCAACTCCGGAAGAGTCGGGGTGTTACAAATGGTATCAGAGCAATCCTACGACCGTGTGCTGACTGTGTGGATAATTAATCCAAGGTTAGTCGCCTAGTGAGGGAGGATTCTGGGGGCTATATCACCGGCCGCGTGTCGAATATGTGATTAGTTTCCAGACTGGGGCGACCTACAGGCCGTGTGCCGAATATGTGGAGTCCTTAGGCGCAATGAGGGCGTTGCCGTCCTCAAGTGGGGGTGTATGTAATACCCCTCATGATTGCTTTAAAGGGATTTAGCAGGCTACTCATTCCAACAAGATGCATGTTTCTTTTAGGGAGCTTATTTCCTTAGTTACTCCACAGTTAAGCGTGTGAAGTTTCTCGCGGTGCGCATGAGTGAAGAAAAAATGCGCCAAAAGAACTTGTGTTGGTTATTGAGGACAGTTGTTGGCCCTGGATGCGCATTGGTGACGATATACTCGACTCCGGAAGAGTCGGGGTGTTACACCCGATCTGATTTCTTTTTTTTTGGTGCCCTAACTTTTGCCTAGGCCGCCCTTTCGGGTTTTCAACCTAGCGAATTAGACATACCTTGAAAGAGGAGTTAGAGTTAATGAAAGGTTGAAAGGTTCAAGGCTTGAGGTTTTAATGAAGGTTTAAGGCTTGAGGTTTTAATGAAGGTTTAAGGCTTAAGGTTTAAGGTAAGGATCATGGATTTAGATTATATAGGCTAAAGTTTTGATGGATTGAAAGATTTGAAACGAGGGGTAGAACTTGAGTGCAAGCCCCCTAGCTTGACTTTTTATTTATTTGCCTTTGGCTTTTTCTTTTTTGCATTTTTCTATTTGTCTTGTGCGTTTTTTTTTTTGCTTTTGCTTTTTTTCGCACTTTAATTTCTTTACTTTTTTTTGTTTTTCCTGGCATTGATATTTTTTTCTAATGAGGCTTGCACACAAGTATTTGGTTTAGGATGTTGGAAGGCTTGCAGGATATATGTGGAGCTTTGATTTTGAAAGGTTATAAGGATCATGAAGGATGATGGTTTAAGGGATTTTTTTTTAATTTTTGGTTGCATGGATGAGGATGGTTTAAGGATGATGGAAGGTGATGAAGGAAGAGGGAATAACTCATAATCCAAAGTATGTCCTTTTATTATTATTATTATTTTTTATTTCAGATCTCTTTTTATTATTATTAGTCAAGTTTATTAGGTGATTTAAGTTTCATCATTGAATTAGAAGCATAAATAAAATGATGGAAGGCCAATGAAAATGAAAAATGAAAATGCAATTTTTTATTAATTAGAAATAAATAGAACAAGGCTAATTAGAAATAAAATCCTAAATGACATAGACTCGACAGGAAGGGAAATGAAGGAGCTAGGGGAGGGACTCTCCGACTCAACCTAGAAAACTAGCGTTAAATGACCATGCCCCGGCATTATTTAGGCACTACCCAAGGGGTTGCCGCTATTGCTGACTTTTGCTGCAGGCGGAACTGGCAATCTACCGTCTTCAACCATATCTTGTAGAGCATGCTTCAGAGTCCAGCAGTGTGATGTCATATGCCTATTTCCTTGATGGTACTTGCAGTAGGCATTAGGATTCCATTTACTGGATCTTTTCTCAGGAGGAGGGTCTGGAGTAGGGCCAAGAGGCTGAAGTGCTCATTTTGCATGAAGCCTAGTGAAGGCTTGTTCTAGAGTCATGCCCAATGGAGTGAATGTCCTTTGAGGCCCTTGATAACCTCTCTTGTCAGTAGTGAGGGCATTGATGTCGTTGCTTTTAAAGGTAGAAGGGTTGTTATTACTCTTCTTAAAAGAGTTGTTGTTGTTGGAACCCTTGTTCTTGTTGGCTTATACTTCTTCTTCAATCAGCAGGCCTACCTTATAGAGCTTCGTGAAAGACTCTATGGGTTGGAATTTGATATGATCCCCATGCTTAGGCTACAGGTTACGGATCACCAGTCGGACTTGATCCTCTTGAGATGGCCTGTTAGTCATTTGTGCAACTTTTTCCCTCCATCTATTAAGGAAGGTGACGAAATGTTCGTTGGAGTTCTGTTTAGTTAATTCTAACTCACGAAGGCCAATGGGAAGCTGAGTATTGTATCTGTATTGTTTGTGGAACTCTTCTATGATATAGTCCCAGTCATTCAGCTTGGTCTTATTCAGTGACCTGAACCACTTGGATGGATGTGCATCCAAGTTCAAGGGAAAGACATAAGAAAACAGGTCCTTGCTAATGCCCTTGAGAGCCATAGAGATGGAGAAAGCTCTCAAATGATCATCTGGGTCTTCGACCCCCTTGAATTTGAGGAGGTCACCAATGTTACCTTTCTAGGGAGTTTTTCCCTCAGTTTAGGATCAATGATGTCATGGCCATGAGCCTGACCCTCGAGCGCAGTAATTGACTGGATCAATTGCTCGAATTTCTCAAACCTCAGTTCTGTCTCGGTCTTCATAGGAGGTGGTGGTGGTGGAGTGTCGCTCTGTTCTTCTTCTTCAATTAGTTTCTCTCTCAGTGCCTTAATCTCTTTGTCTTGTTCCTCAAGACGAGAGTTCATCAGTTGAAGTTGGGCCATAATGGCACTCAGTTGTTCATTAGCATCCCCCATTTCAGATGATGATTCAGAAGAGTCGGAGGATTCGTCTGAAAAGGTGAGGATGCGTTTGACGAGTCTAGGAGTTGGTTGACCTTGTATCCTCTCTGTCGGGCATTCCCAAGTTATAATCTCACGACCTGTCCTGAACAGAAATCGAATGGATCTTGCTTGTAAGTTTTAAGAAATGATGTTTTCGAAATGAGAAATGAAAATGAGGGATGGAGAAATGGAAATGGAAATGGAAATGGAAATGAGAGATGAGAAATGAAGATGAAAGTGGAAATGGACATGGAAATGAGAGATGAGAAATGAAGATGAAAGTGGAAATGGAAATGGGAAATGATTAGAAATGGGTATGATTATGGTTGATGCTGACATGGGCTTAACTATATGCATATGCAGATGTGGACTGGACTAGACTTTGAACTTGCAAACAGAATAGACTCAAAAGGATTACCTATGCTAGCTTCGCTAGACTTAGGAAGGAATTGGCTTCGCCAGACTTGATGATTTGGGGTTTGATGGATCTAAGATGGAGTAGCTTCGCAAGAATTAAAGGTTTTGGGCCATTATGGACTTAGGGGAGACTAGCTTCGCTAGAATCGAGGATTTGGACTGCTATAGATGTAAAGTAGGAGTAGCTTCGCTAAACTCGGAGGGTGCCTTTATGGTCTTAGGGGAGACTAGCTTCGCTAGGTTAATGGGTGTCGTTATGGTCTTAAGGGTGACTAGCTTCGCTAGGTCAAAGGGTGCCGTTATGGTCTTAAGGATGACTAGCTTCGCTAGATCAAAGGTTGTCGTTATGGTCTTAAGGATGACTAGCTTCGCTAGGTCAAATGGTGCCGTTATGGTCTTAAGGGTGACTAGCTTCGCTAGGTCAAAGGGTGCCGTTATGGTCTTAAGGATGACTAGCTTCTCTAGGTCAAAGGGTGCTGTTATGGTCTTAAGGATGACTAGCTTCGCTAGGTCAAAGGGTGCCGTTATGGTCTTAAGGATGACTAGCTTCGCTAGGTCAAAGGGTGCCGTTATGGTCTTAAGGGTGACTAGATTCGCTAGGTTAAAGGGTGTCGTTATGGTGTTAAGGGTGACTAGCTTCGCTAGGTCAAAGGGTGCCGTTATGGTTTTAAGGGTGACTAGCTTCGCTAGGTCAAAGGGTGCCGTTGTGGTCTTAAGGGTGACTAGCTTCGCTAGGTCAATGGGTGCCATTATGGTCCTTAATAGATTTAAAGGTTTGGACTTTGTCCCATACGGGTTTGGAAATGGACTAGATTAGACTTAGGGAATGAGTTCGACCTTATATGGACCTAATTTTGGACTTAGTCCTATATTGGTATGAAGTTAGACTTGGAAATGCACATGGGCTTGACATTGAAAATGGACTAGGATTGAACTTTTTTTTTGAGGGGAAAGATAGTGCTTCATTAAGAACGGGACAAATTGTCCATGAGTACATACGGAGAGATCTCACTAGGGCAATGATTCACCCATATTTATTCGTCTCCAAACGGCACTAATCTAGCCAAGTGATGGGCTACAAAGTTTCCATCCCTTTTAACATGATTCCAAGTAACAAAATCAAAACAACAACTAATACTTAGAGCATCATCTAGCAAGCTATCTAAGTCAGTTAAATAAGTAGCTCCACGAGAAAGTCGATTAATGAGGACCTGGCAATCAGACTCAATGAGCAGCCTTTTGATACCATATTTGCGAGCTTGAAGAACGCCAAAGATGATGGCTTTGCACTCAGCCACCTCCGGGGGGCCAGCGCCCACGAAGCCTTCGGCAACCCGAAAACAGAACATGGCCATCCGAGTTTCGAGCCATTATACCCAAACCCAATCCAGCCATCATCAGAGATATGAGCATCACAATTAATTCTAACACATTCAGGAGGGGGAGCGATCCACACCTTGGAGCTGCTGCGAGGGGGAATAGTCTTTGCGCCATAAATTTTGAACTTGTACTTTGCGTGATCATCCACCAAAGAGTCTACTCTCTTGCAAATGGCGAGATGGGGAGTGTCAAGGTTGTTATAAACCTTGTCATTTTGTTATAAACGAGTGGGCAGGGAACCATTGCATACCCTCCATAAGAAGTGGCGAATCTTGGGAGTGGTGTCAAGCTTCCAGATGTTTACCCACGTGGAGTGGAAGACATCAAAGTTGCAGGACTTACCAAGCACGTAGGCCGTTTTGACTGAGTATATTCCATCTTTTGTGAGCCCCCATGAGAGACAGTCAGCAGGTGCACGAAGGCTAAGAGGATTGAACTTAGAATGGAACAGACTGGGATTCACATAAAGATGCAAATGGGCCTAGATTTAACTTAAAATAGACTTAATGGGCCTAAGATGGACTCTAATGCTAGCGGGCCTATGAATGCATGGACTCAAATTTAGATGGACCTAATATGAATGCAAAAATGAGTCTAATGCATATGGGCCTAAAATGCATGCAAATGGATTGGATTTGGATGATTGGATTGGATTGAAGGTATTTGGAATAGGCTTAGAATTTTTGAAATTCGTTTTTGAAAGGAACCACTTGTTTTTATCTTTTGTTAGGAAAAGATGATGGATTAACTTTGAAAAATATTCTTTTATTAAATAGGTGGTATGATGATGATTAGTAAATGTTTTTGAAAAAGGTAGAATAGAAGAGGGTGTAGGATTGATTTTGAAAAAAATGTAAGATTTTGAAATTGGTTGAATATGGTAGGGTAGGATTGATAGGGAAGATTAGTTGGGCAGCAGAGAGAAGGTAGACATGCATGATGATTCTAACTCTACCATGACCATTTTTCCTAGATGCACTTTTTTTAGGACAGACTCGACCTTGCATGAAAAGACTGATTTTTTTTTGAATTAGGTGAGACCTTTGATTAGACCATGTACTACGCGAATGCAGACAAACAAACATAGGACTGAACATAGGATCGACCATTATGACGACTAAATTGACGAAAAGTGTGCGATGCACAAACTGCGTGCCGCGCAGCATTTCTGCGCGCGGCGCACAACCGTGCGTCTGGCGTGGGAGTGGTGCGCCAGGCGCAATTTAATGCGCTTGGCGCACTACTCCCCGACACGTTTTTCCGGGAATTTAGGCGACGTATTGGACAATTGACGAATTTTCTATTGTTTGTTAGACGCGATTTTAGGAACGACGCATAATAATGACAATTTGACAAGATAATAACAGGCAAAAATTACAATCACAGGCAAATGTCATATAACATGGATGCAAAAGTTCTAACCTAAAGTCAAGTTCTATGTTTAAGATTATGGTCAGGTTTAGGTCCAGTCTGAAAAGGTCCATGACTAAGAGATTGATCCCACGCTTCGTATCCCTGCTTAAAGAGGTGGCCACGTGTAAGACACACTCCAGTTCTCAAGTCAGGAACAAGAGAACAATGCCATGGTTGGGTAGGTTTGCTTATGACTAAGATCCAACACTATCGCTCAGGAAGCTTTTTGGAAGGACAAAGCGCAAACTCCCGGGGGTGACCTCACACATAGAACATGTGCTAATGAGGCAAGGTAGATTGTCCTTATGGTGGCTGAATAATAGTCATGCATATGCAAAATAATATATTATTCAATGGCATAAAAGGAGAATGAATCGTATTTTTCAAGTTTCACCCGCTCATTTTAAAAAAAAATTATTTTTTAAAATCTTCCCCAGTGAAGTCGCCAAATTGTAGGCGTGTTTTTATTTCGCCTACGCGGTGTGAGCGCGTATTTGATTTGACTACCCCATTGTAAAGGTTTTATTACAAATATGTTTTTGAAAGAAGTTGCCAACAATGCTTTAAAGGAAGAATCATAAACCTAATTGGATGTAGGAAACCGTAGGGACAAATTTTGGGACTTATCCAATGTAGATTTCCCCGTCCTGACTCCATAGATGGTCAAAATGAACCAAAGATTGAGTTCGGGGGGTGAGGGTACGAATATGGTATAATGAACCACATTCGCCCAAAGTTGGCCTCTACTAAATATCGATTCATTACCAATTTTATGCCTAAGAATAACCATATAATGTTTTAAACACCCTAAAAAAAAATAGTCTAGGTTGGTTCAGGAAACGCATAAAAATACTATTTTTAGTAATATGTTATTATACAATCATATTACAAGGTTCCTAACAGGTTGTCCAAATTAATCTGATTAATGTTAGAACAGTTCTTTAGGTCTTGTTTAGCAAAAATAACATGTGGGTGATAAAAGCAATAAAGTAAGACAATCATATAATATGAACAGAGTGATCAGGCAAGCATATGATAATATATAAACATGAATAACAATAATATGAATATAAAATAAAGTATAGAAAATGGATAAGAATATATAGTAGAACGATTATTACTTAAAGATCTACATCATGAAATAAATTGTTAGTAACTTCTAGATAGTAAATATAATTGATTATTGAAGGATCCTCAGGAATTATACCCATGCGGCTTAGATTGAAGAGCGCAACGATCTTTAGGCGGAGCAATCGTGGAACCAAGAACGCAGTATGAACAGAAACTGGAAATTGATTTGGTTCGTAATAGGATTCGTAAGTATTCGGAAGTATATTTGTGTTCGTAGAATAATAATGAAAAGCCCCCGTGATTCGAGGAATTACAGGTATTTATAGGGAAAAGGAGCGTGCGCTTCACGCGGCAATCGTCTGCGCCTGGCGCAAGCCTACGTGTCAGGCGCACGTCCACGCGTCAGGTGCACATTGGTGTGCCTCACGCGGCCAACCCAATCAGACTCATACAAGTGTACACCCGTATTTAAAATGATAAAAAGAAACTTGCGTCTCACACAGGGTCTGCGCCAGGCGCAGGACTCTGTGTGAGTCACAAGTACACGTGTCAGGCGCTCATTAGCGCGCCTGACGCGTTTTGGCCAATGTGCTGGACGCACGTGGCGCTGAGCGCGGCCTCCGCGTCCGGCGCATATTCCAGCATATTCCCTTTTTTTATCAAACGCGTCTTTTGAAGATAATTCTTTATCCCTAAAATCCGGAGATTGAATTTCACGGAATAAAAATCTGATTTGTATTTTGAATATTTATCAAAGATAATAAAAATATTTATAAAAAATATTTATTAAAATAATATATATTTAATTGAGCTCTTAAATGGACTTAAAAATATTTTATGGGCTTAAAATACAATTAATCATCATGAATAATTAATTGGGCTTTAGAATATTATTTCATAGCACAATTTTGGATTGGTTATTCGGATTGCTCTTTCGTTGGGTCGCGCCAACTAATATACCGCAGTATGTTTCATCATTGGACCCTTAAATGGGGAGACACGATTATGTGTCTACACTAATTGCCAAACACCGCCTTTGTTTTTTGCCGCTACTATTAGAAGGCAAATTAGATGGCGAATTTCATGGTTAACTATAACCATAATTACACCTACATGTTCTTTTTGGTTTATTCTTGTAATAATTGTTTCTTTCATTATTCAAAAGGATGAGTTAGGCTGGTCTTTTGCTACAGGGTTAGCCTTAGTTTCATTTTCTTATCAAATAAAGAAAAAAACGATTCAGTTGTACAACTGAATGTACTTAGATGTGGATACACCTAAAACTAATAATTTTTTAATTATGTGCTCGATGGGTTGAGTTGCAAGTAGGATATAAGTTTTAAAAAAAGGTTATTGATGTATTGATTAGATACACCTTGGTCTATACAAGAGGTTTTCCTTTTTTTTCATCTTGATAACAATTTATTTTACAGAACACGAGTTTAGACAAATTTTAATATGTTCAAGTAAGGAGATTGAAACCAAGTTGATTTTGTTGGAACTAGTAAAGAGAAAACTGATATAAATCATATGAGAATTGAGACGCCGTGATACTATCATTACCCTAAGTTTGGTGAGCAGAAAGGAGAAGATATTATAGTATATGTCTGGGCATAAAATCCGAGATTTTATAGAGGCAAAATAGGCAAATATAACTGACGGCGGCTGTAACACCCGCAAATTTCTCTCTTTTTGAAGAATATTTTAATATAAAACTCCTTGAGAAACTTGAGAGTATTACCGCCACGTGATTACGTCAAAGGCTTTAATACTAACTACTAACTGAACTTTAAACTAATGCAGCGGAATAACTGAAATAACTTCTCTTTATTGAAATAAACTTTATTATACAACTATATAACAATGGAAATAAAGAAATAAAATAACAACTCCTTGACTAATTATGATTCCTCACTAGCTCCCCCATATGAAGTATGCATCATATCAACCTGTAAATTCTGCTCGCCAAAATAGGGTCATCACAGGGACAAAGCCATAAAACAAAACAAACAAAACGCGTGTCAGTAAAAATACTGAGTACATGTATATGCGGAATATAAAAACTCTTTATTTAATTAAACATTTGAAATATTTAATTTCGAAAAGCTTTCCTTGGATACTTGATAATTATATAACATAAAGTATTTAACTTTAATAAAACTCCTTTTCCTTGCCTAGGTACCTTTCCTAAAGTGTGCACACCCCCCCAAGTTTAGTATTCCTTAATGAGTCTATGACGAGGGAAACTACCTTGTCCACATGACTTATACAAAAAGTACATGGGTAAATATTATAATGGCTACCGTTCTTGCTAATAAATAACAAGCCGTTGCCTGGGTAAATAATAATAGCTACCATTCTTGTTAATAAATAACAAGCCTTTGCCTCTTTATAATTGCGATCATAAAAGATCATATATCTAATAAAAATCCTTCTGAAATAATCCTCCTTTAATAAGAATAGTACTACTTATAAACTTAGCCACATAAAGGCATAAATAAAATAACTTGCTTAAGAGGTAACTTTTGAAAAATAATAATAATTCAAAAACACTCCTTTTTAAATATTTAAACATGCATTTAAATATCAAACTCCTAGTAAATTATATGAATACAAATTCAAAGATCAAAGTTTATAATAATATTAAACTAAAGCATAATTCAAGTGCATGATAAAATTAATAAACATTCAAACATGTTCATACAAAACACATGTAGTTCATAATAAAACTTATAAAAACATGGACTTCAATCCAAAATATTTTCCTAAAAACATGATACTAAGGTTGCAAAATAAATATTAAAGATCTACATATACACGCACCTTGAAAATTAATAACTACTAGGGAAGAAGAGAAAGGGTAGGCTAAGAGGGAGAGAGAGTTTAAACTTGAGAAAAGAGATGTATTTCTCAAATTTGGTGTGAAGAATATGATGGGTGGAGACCCCTACTTATACTAGTTGGATAGGTAGAGTCATACTAGGACTCAAAAAATAAAAGATGAATTTAAGAGAAAAGATAAACAAATCTAACTAAGATATAACTAATATTTACGATTATCCAACTAAGATTAGGAAAAAATATAAATTATCCCATAATACATAATTATCTAAGATAAAATAACTAAAAGATAAGCAAAGAGGAAACAAATAACCAAAGTTTATCACACGCTAACAACTTAGCCGCGTGAGATTATGGCTAACAAACATTTTCTTTTTTTTTTCTTTTTTTTTTCTTTTTGTAAATCTTTTTGTTTTTTTGAATTTCCTTTAAATCTTTTTTTTTTAATCTTTTATGATTTTCTTTAAGAAATATCTTCAACTACTAAACTAACTACTTGGATTATAATTTGTAAACTTAGGCCCAATATATAATTTGGGCTAGAATTTATTTGAAAACTCCATAATATATCATAAAAGCCTATTTAAACCCTTTATAATAATAATAAGCCTCTTTAATAATTAAAATTCTTTTAAGAAATTAGGATTAATAACTTACGAAAAATACGGAGTATTACAGCGGCGGCGCACCGGAGATTGTCCACTATCTCCTCCATAACATGTTTAACACATTATGGAACATTCAGCTAAATAAATTGGGATATTTTGTTCACCACCAATGTGGAACAACAACAAAATAACTTAACTAACTTCCAATTTTGGACCAACATAAGCCAAACTATTCTAAGTTTCCAACAAACCCCCACTTGGTTCAAATTTGTGCCTATTTCAATGAAAAAAGGAAAAAAGGAAAAAAAACGTTGCTAGCTAGGTGAACAAAGTCTTGAACCTTCAACTTGAAATCCAGTATCAGTATCCGCATGTACAACATTAAGCCATAACAACCTTGTCTCATGATTGCTTTAGAGAATAGCTCGCATCTTGCTCATAGGAGGTGGCCAACCCTCACAATCACGTAGGTGATATGTGATCTTCACCAGCTTCCTCCCAGCCTCTACGAGCCTCATTAAGCCTCACTTGAAGAAAAACTCCATAATACAACGGAATCTCTTGTCTTTTATCAAATACAAAGCAATTGTGCCACTTCCAGATCCACCAAACAGCGACTCCAAACATTGTATGCCATTGCTCATTCATTGTATCATTCACTTTGCTAGCATTCTCCTCTATCCAATATTTAAGATTGTTTTGAAAAAAGTGAACTAAGTGAGCAGGACCACCAATTTTACGCCACATAAGACGAGCTGCCGGGCAATCCCTGAGGATGTGTAGCGTAGATTCATCCCCATTCCCACAAATAAAGCAACTCGGATCATCTGTCAATCGGTGCTTGTATCTATTCAGATTACCTAACACTCTATGATGACAAGAGATCCATAAGAATGCACGAATTCTCTGTTGAACGGAAGCATTCCATATAGCGACTCCCAACAATCTTCATCCAATACATCATTCTCATGGCGCATAAAACTTATAGCAGATCGATCGAATAGAAAATTTACCTCTCTTTGCATCTATCCAGTATACAAGGTCTACTGCATCTGGGTCATTTTTAAGCTCATATGCTTGGATTAACTTGAGCGTATCTTAATGTAAGAAAGGTGAGATTATATCCCACTTCCAACCAGAATCATGATCCCACAAAGAAGCCACTGTAGCTCCCTGTAATTCAGGAGGGATAGGTTGAATAACCATATCATGATAAAGGTTTATTATTAGTGACCCACTTGTGATCCCAAAATAGGGTGTTGCTTCCATTACCAACAGCCATCTTCATGCCTTCACACATAATTTTAGCATTGTCAGTAGTACCATGCACGCCAAACATTGGAGGCTCCTGCTTTGTGAACAAACATATCAATATCGCATCTTCCCTTGCAATACTTAGCTCTCAAGACTCTAGACCAAAACGCATTTGGTTCAAAAAGCATACGCCACCCAAGTTTGGTTAAGAAGGCAGCGTTGGCTTGTCTTGAGGACCGAATGCCAATACCACCCTGATGAATAGGTTTTTGAAGCGTTTCCCAAGCTAGCAGGTGCGTGCGTGCTTTTTTTCTCATCATTCCCTCCCTAAATGAACTTCCTTGTTTTTCTATCAATTTCATCACACACGCCCTGAGGAATTTAGCTGTTTGCATGGAATAATTTGTAACACCCCGACCTCTAATCATCATATTTAAGTTAATTAATCCATTATTAGCAGCGGAACTTAGATGGTCGGCGCGCTACTTCCGTACTTTCCATTCGGGAAAATACAAGGCAAACATTCTTTCGTGAAACTAAACATGTTATAATCATTGAAATCATAAGCAACTAGAATACATAGTTGTAATTAACTAAGCATAGATAAGTACATAATTATCGTTAAACTGAGATTAAATGAGTTCATGTTCTAATGTTCATAAGTTGGATTACATAACCCACATAGTTATCATAATTATATTGTAGTTGAGCATCCTCACTTCTACGCCATCCCGTCACCTTCATCAGTACCTAAAACCAAAGGTATCATCGTGAGTCGAAGCTCAATATCATGCTACCCTAACAATGTAAATTCATTTCAATTCATTTTATTTGCAAACAGGGAGAAGAGAATATAGTAAAACATGTTACAAAACCACCATGGAATAATAGCAAAATAAACAATCATAAGTGGCATCTTGATACTTCATACGTTCCTATTATCTTTTCATCTTTTAACATGGTAACTGGCTAGTATAGACTTAAGGGACGTCTCCCACCATGCGATGATCCTCATGGAGCTCATCTCCCTTGTTGGATACACCGCTCGCACCAAAATCGAGTAGTAACATGACATGCGGTACCCCTCAAGGAGCCCGGCTCCCTTGTTGGGTGTACGGCGTGTGCGAAGGTACGTGCACAGCCGAAAAGTAGATAAGCGTAACATTATACTACAAGAACCTCTTTCACTTTCATTTATCATGTTTCGTTTAATTAGCATTCATCGGCATAAGCCTTATGTCTTTCATGAATCATACTTGAGCATCGATAACTCATAAGCTCATAATATAAGTAAACATGTATGAAAAACTCATTCATAAACAATTTAAGTGTCCCACAATCCATATAAAGAATCATATCACACAAACCTTTAATCATAATTATAAACATCATTTCACAAACACATTTCGAAGGGGATCATGGGTGTTAACAATAGATGTTACCTCAATTCCTGCTTAATAACCTTGAAAGCCGGGGGAGGCTTGTAATATCCATTCCTTTAATCTAACCAAGAATTTACATAACGAAAGTATAAATATTTATTTACTTTAGTACGTAAGTAGACTTTTAGTTATTATTTATTGGTTATAAATTATAAATCGAAAACAAGAAATCTTATTAATAACGAATAAGAAAAGTTAGTAAGTTAGAATGTCTGTACAAAGTCAGAGAATGTCCAAGTCCTTGTCCATAGTGTCATTGTCCTCGAAAGTAGTCATAATGTCCATAAGTCAATCTCGGTCAAAAAGGAATGTCATAAGTCAATACATTTTAATCATATGTTATTATCAATTTCACAAATTATATTTAAAGTTATCACTTATGAGTTGTGACTTGGTGATATACGAATTACGTTAATAAAAGTGAAATAACAACAACTTTATTATTATTAACCATTTTATAATTGCATATCATAATATCATAATATTTAAGGTTATCACTTATGAGTTATAACTTGGTGATTTACCAATAATTAAGTGAAAAGCGACAACTTTATTATTACTCACCATTTTATAATTGCATTTCATATTATTATAATGAAGTATAAGTAAAAACAATATAATAAATGGTTAGTAAGTTAGTAAGTTAGAAGTTAGAAGTCATGTTAGCATGAGTTAGTATCAAAGTCAATAGTTAGAAGTTAGTACAAGTTAGTCATTATTTAGTTAGAGTAAGTTAGTCATTGGTCCAAAACTATAATCGTACTTAGTTAGTATAGATATCTATTAAATGTTTTTATGTTATAGTGACTAGGTATGAATAAGTTATTCACACACAATATTAATAATTACTTAATCAAATATTATTTATAGGTAACATTATAAGTCATAATATAATTTACTTTCAAGTGATAAAGTGAGTTATATTGTTAGTTGTTCATGAATGCAATGTCATCATATTATAGCATTATAGTTCAATTAACTTACTGATTTAACATTGAAATTAAATAAGTAAGAAACTAATGAATTAACATATATTTAACTAAGCTTATCTATAATTAGTTACTTATATAAGTCATAAACTAATTGAAGGAAGGTATGTAAACATACCTCTAACTTTTAAGGAAAAATTGTCAGAAACTACCTATTAAAGATAATTTTTTAAAATAAACTACCTTATATCATATTTATTTTACAAAACTACCTTATAAGTGGAAAAATTTTAAAAAACACTACCAAATTCAGAATTTACTAACCATGGTTAACTATTCCCTCTAATTATCCCTCTAATATAAGATTACGGAAATACTCCCCTTAAATTACCCCAACCCCTCTTTGTTAATTTCCCCCACAGCAGCGTTAAACTCTCCCTTCAACCAAGTGAAATCCTCACAGCAGCTTCCCCTCTGTTCTGATCAAAGTTTGATACTCGGTGATTTTTTCCCTCTTTCTCACTACGTTAAACTCTCGTCATCACTCTGTCTTCTGAATTTTTTTTAATAGTGGAATTGTGGTCCACGAAGGACACAATGAACAAGGGTAAATAGGTGTCTCAAAATCCCCAACCTCACAGTATTCAACCAAGGTAAAACACTATTCTTTTCTCGTTTTTGCAATTAAAAATCCTAATTTTGAATTGGACTCTAACTGATTTCACATAGACATTTATTTTTTCTGAAAAACACTTAATTATGATTGTTAGTGTGCAATTTGGTGGAAATTGATGTTTGATTGAAATACGTATTGTATATGTAGGAAATTGCCAAGCTATGTTGACGCAAATATTTGGATTGGGGGAAATTTGATTTTGTGAAAGGGAATTGTGAATATGTTGGTGGTGAAGTGTATGCGAAGCTTTGTCTGTGGGTGCATACACTAAATGTTAATGATTTAAGAAGGAAAATCTATGGCTGCTGTAAGGGAATTAAACAAGAGGGTGGTTGGGGACTTGGGGTAATTTAAGGGAGTATTTTCGAAATCTTATATTAGAGGGATAATTGGAGGAAATAGTTAACCATGGTTAGTAAATTCTGAATTTGGTAGTGGTTTTTAAAGTTTTTCCACTTATAAGGTAGTTTTGTAAAATAAACATAATGGCCCTGTTTGGTAAATGGGCTTTTCATCGCTTTTGAACTTTGGCTTAATTTGGTCAAACATAAAAAAAAGTGTTTGGTTATTGGCTTTTTGGTTGGTGAAAAGGCTTGGCTTTAAGCCAAAATAAAAAAAGCTTTTGGAGCCTTTGACTTTTGGGCTTTGTTGGCCACAAACTCTAATAAACAGCCAGCCACAATTAATTTTGCCAAACACTTTTGCGAACAAATTTTAGCTTAAAACAACAACTTAAAAAGCCCAATACATACGACCAATCTTTACCAAGGTCAAACAAGCCAACTAAACCAGCCAAAAGCCAACAGCCAACAGCCGATTGCCAAACAACCCCAATATACGGTAGTTTTTTTTTTAAAAAAGTGTCTTTAATAGGTAGTTTATGATAATTTTTCCAACTATTAATGAAGAGGAGTAAGAGGAGGGAGATGGAGGCAGCAGGGGCGGCGGGTGGTGGTGGTGCGTCGCGGTGCTGGCAGGGTGGCGGTGGCTGCGGTGCTTGCGGGCGAACAAAGCAGAGACAACACGCAAGCAGGGGAGGGGAAGAGAGGAGCACGGGAGGAGAGAGAAAGTAGCGAGTGGGGAAGACAGGAGCAGGGGCGGCGGTGGTAGGGGCTGTGTAGAGGAGTGGAACGCGGCGGCGAGGAGGCCAGGAGGTGGTGGGAGTCGTGAGTCGTGGCTGCTGCACGGCGGCAGTGACAGGGGCAACACGAAGGAGCAGGGGAACAAAGAAGGGGCACGAGAGGAGAGAGAGAGAGTAGCGAGAGGAGGAAGGGGAGTGAAGGCAGCAGGGGATGGGGTTGCGCCGGTGGCTGACCGGCTTCGGTCTCCGGCGAGGGAAGCAAGGGAGGGGGCTACGGGAAGGAGAGAGGAGAAGAAGAGGAATGAGGGAGTTGTGTTTGTGTTGGGTGTGAGGAGACATGAGTTATTGGTTGCTATTTATAGATCAAAGTTCTAGGAACATGGATTAAAATAATCCAAAAATAGAAAATGTTTGTTTAATGTTTGTGTGAGAGGGGGAAAATAATTGTTTATTCATTTCATGTCATCCTTTTTCTTTATTCTAATATTTTAATCAACTACTTGTTTATTTGTACATGCTTCTTAATTTATTTTATTGATTCCTATTGTTAGGTGAGTTTGTATTCCATTATCAAAATTTTCAAGTCATCATCATCTTATTATTATTATTATTATTATTATTATTATTATTATTATTATTATTATTATTATTATTATTTCTTAATTCTGATAATTAAGTTTTAATAATTATTTTTAACTACTAAATATGGTTATTATTTAATTAATTGAGTTTCGACTTTTGGAGATATTACATAATTAGCTAGATCGTAAGAGTTGGTTTTGCTAAAGTAATTATGTAATCCCCCACAATTTTATGAATTTTATAAATATATTTTAAAGTATATTATATATATTTTAGTATTTAAATAATTAAATTCTTAAGTGCTGACTATTTTAAAGTCAAAGGGATTATTTAATGTTTTTAAATAATTAAATATTTTATTTAGTCCTACTTTGAAAGTTATTTAATAGTTTAATTATTTTTGAGTTGTAGTGTAAAAGACTTTAAAATGGGTTAGAGGAGCCCAACTCAACTCAAGCATTAATTGATTATTAAAAGCCAAAATACATTTCCCTAAACCCACAAGGGGTTACCTATATAAACCTAAATTAAACCCAAAATTCTCACACTAAAAATCACTCACTCTAATTTTCTCCCTCTTTTCTTTCTCTCTCTCTCCTCCCCAACGATTTTCTTTCACTTTCTCCTTCGGGTCGCTGCTGCCGCCCCACCGGACTGCCGTCGCCAGCTGCTGCAGCCGGCGCTCCTCCCCTTCGGCCGCTTGTTTTCTCCATCCTCTTTGGTTATTTTCTTCCTCCTCTATTTTATTTAATGTTAAGTTTATGTTTTAAGGATTGATTTAATGTTTTCATGATTAAAGTTTATAGTTTGATGATTTAAATATAAATTTCAGATTATATGATTTGTATAGTAATGTAATTAAATTTCAGATTTATTAATTTTGTTTAAGCATGAGTTTTAAGCATCAAAGCATGGATTTTTAGGATTTTATGAGTTGGAAATTGTAGTACTATATTATAGTTTATAAAAATTATTGAGTACTCTAATGTTGATGATTATATTTAAGTATGTTTTAAAGGGTTTTAAACATATTATAAGTTGCTGAAATTTTTATTAGTATGCTTATGATGGGTTTTTAAAGGTCAAAGTATGAATTTTTTAGGGTTTTTAATGACTAGTATGGTAGTACTATACTAGGAGACATTAATAGTTGAAGTTTTAATGATTAAAAAGGATTTTAAACACTTTTAAAGAGGGTTTAAAATATTTTGAAGTTGCTGGAATTTTATTTGAGTATTGATTAGTGGTTGTATTGATATTTGGTAGGCTGAGAATTCTCTTTAGGCGATTTCTAAGGTTGATAAAGTGGCCTCTCATATTGTCTACACAAGGTACGTACATACCTATGTGTTAGTAGACTAGTTCATGTCCTGTTAAGATTTTATTTTAATGCCGCAAGTGTATGGTGTCGTAGCACATACGGGTCGAACTCAGGGAGGTGCAAGATTAAACACTACTTGATTTTAGATTACAAAATAGTTACACAATCCAAAAATGAGGAATAATCTATAAACTAAAGGCTAAACTAATGACAAAATATGGCAAACTATATGAATATGATAAGTAAAGCACTAAGATTAAGTATCACCACTACTATGAATTGATCAAACCATAACTCGCTTCCCAATTATTCAATTATAACTTAGGTGAGAATGACATTCCCTTATGACTTAGCAATAAAGCACAGTTGCAAACCGAAACTAAATCCCAAATCATTCATCAATACCTAAAGCTTACTTTCATGATAGCAAAAGGCCAAACTAACATGTATGTCTCCTATTTTCATGGCTTACATACACAATTAGATGCATTAAGAGCTAATATCAATTAAATCCCAATTCCAATTCTCGCCTATTTTCATAGGATAATTTAAATCAATGATAAGACGATCCGAATTAAGACTCAACTTTCGTTGATGAACTTAATTAATAAAATAACAATTTAGCAAACAAACATATAATCCTAATCTCTACTCCAACTTTCGTTGATAATAAAAATTACGGCTAAAATAAGATGCGAAATTGACTACAAATACAATCTTGTCAAACCCTAGGCATATAATTCAATAACATGGGAATTAGAGCAATAATTTACATGATCAATCCATAATAGGGCTCAACTTAATCCTAGATAGAAATACTATTCACTAATAATGGCAATAACAACAATAAGCATAATTGAATACATAATTAAATAGATCAAAGAGAAAAGAAAGAGAAACTTATTAAGATTGCTTTAATCGTAGAGGAATCTCAAAATACTCGATCAAATTAATCTTCAAACTCCAAGTTTTTGCATAGAAAACTGAAACTAGGGCTAGAACTCTAATAATAACGTGCATAAAACTAAATAGAAATAACATCCATTATTTATATTTTCCGAAAACTCACTAAAAATAAAAGCGAGAAAATAACACAAGGGAAAAGCGCTGCCCGCATCTATTGTGATCCGCGCTGAGTACCGCGAGGCGCGCCCAGATCGCGAGGCGCGCCCAGACCGCGAGTCGCGCCCCAGACCGCGAGTCGCGGTAAGCTCCACCGCGAGCTGCTGCCACATCGCGACTCGTGGTAGAACCGATGACTCTTTTCCTTCCTTGGACTCTTCAAATACAGCTTCCAACCCAATTGGACCTTGTAGGAAGCCCAATTACTTCCATCTTGGACCTAACATTATATCCATGGTATCATTAAGCCTCCAAATGAGCCACAAATGCATGCTCCTCTCGTAATTTGACATTTGTCCTCAATTCCTATCACTTGGGCACAAATCCACTAAAACCAATCCAAATAACAACATAATATCCCTCAAAATACACCAAAATAAGAATAAAATGCAGACTTAACAAATTCCCCCATGCTTAGACCTTGCTCGTCCTCGAGTAAGCAAGAGGCAATGAACAACAAGATAACCTCACAAGGCTTAAAAAATGCAACAAACAACGCATAACAATCCACATCCAACATCATCTAATATCCACTCTAGCGCCCTTCTTATACTCCATAGTAGCCACTAACCTACACCCAACTCCGCTACTCCTAAGCATACCTCCCCCAAAGGAAAATCGAGAGAATAGAATGAGGGAGGGAAGAGAGAGACGCGAGTTAAAAACCCGCATTTGACTTACCTCGCAAACTGCGAGTCGCGGTAAAGGTTGCGATGCGTGGTTTCGGCCGCGAGTCGCGGTAAGCTCTCGGCATTTTGCCGCGAGCTGAGGCAATGTGCCGCGACGCGTGTCTTTGAAGGTGTGCTTGTAGCTTCTTTTCTACGAACTTTTTTTTTACCTATAAACACACCAAAAACAAACACAAAAACATCAATGTAAATGAAATCACACAAAAGGGAAAAAGGATAAAAATTCAAAGAAGAAAAATTGAAGAAAAATAGGTGTAGGACTCGGGTTGCCTCCCAAAAAGCGCTCGTTTAAAGTCAATGAGCTCGACTCCTTAAAGATCATATGGCAGTTGGTGGAAGAGATAGGCAATAGACTTGCTTGCCTGCAATAGGATCACCGGTGACATAATGCTTGAGGAGACTTACATTCACCTTGAACGAGCCACTTGCTTCACTAGTGACTTCCACCGAACCATATGGGAAAACCTTGGTGACCCAAAATGGTCCAGACCACCTAGAACGCAGCTTGCCAGGAAAAAGCTTCAATCGGGAGTTGAATAGGAGAACGGAGTCACCAATGTGGAATTCTCTTCTCATAAGCTGCTTGTCATGCCACTTCTTAGTGCGCTCCTTGTAAATACGAGAGCTCTCATAAGCATCCAAACGGAGCTCATCAAGCTCATTCAATTGCAAAGCTCGGCGTTCACCCGCTCAGTCAAAGTCATAATTTAGGCTCTTGATATCCTAAAATGCTCTGTGTTCTAGCTCAACGGGTAGGTGACATGCTTTTCCATATACTAGACGATAGGGTGTGGTACCAATAGGAGTCTTGAAGGCCGTCCTGTACGCCCATAGCGCATCATCTAACTTAAGAGACCAATCCTTGCGCGATCTAGCCACGGTCTTCTCAAGTATAGATTTGATCTCCCTATTTGAAATCTCAACTTGTCCACTTATTTGTGGATGATAGGAAAGACCAACACGATGTTGCACACCATATTTCTTGAGAAGAGCTTCGAACTTACGTTCAATAAAGTGACTTTCTCCATCACTAATCACAACGCGGAGGACACCAAAGCGGGGAAAAATTACCTTCTTAAAGAACTTGGAAACCACGCGGGCATCATTCGTTGGAGAAGCCAAGGCCTCCACCAACTTAGATACATAGTCAACGGCTACCAAGATGAACTTATTCGAAAAAGAAGATGGGAATGGTTCCATGAAGTCAATACCCCATACATCGAATATCTCAACTTCGAGAATGAAATTAAGAGGCATTTCATTCCGGCGCGAAATATTCCCCGTGCGTTGACTAGGGGTGTTAACGAGCCGAACCGAGACCGAACATGTCCAAGCTCGGCTCGGCTCGAGAATGGTTGAGGTTGAGCTCGGCTCGGCTCGAGAATGGTTGAGGTTGAGCTCGGCTCGAGCTCGAAGCTCGTCGAGCCCAAAAATTTAGGCTCGACTCGAGCTCGAAAAGATCTAAGCCAAGCTCGGCTCGAAGCTCGGCTCGAAAACTCAAAATTTTAAATATAAAAAAAAAGTTCAGCTTAACATGTATACATTCACGGGGCTTTGATATAGGTAAAGCCCAATAAAATTTTGTTAAATTGTTGATAAATATGAATACCGGTCTTATCTTCAAGAGGAAGGCCCAACATCCATACATCCTTCCCTTCTCTATACAAACCTTTTTATAACAACAGTTAGCTTGTTACTCCTGCTCCCTCTCCGATGTGGGATATTATGAATATAGCAAGAAGAGGTGCGTGCATGGTGCGTGTTCTGTTTCACTTTTATTATTAAATTTGCAAATATAATGGCCAACCTGTACGATGTAGGACTTACAAAATCCCAACAAAAGAAGTTTATATATGCAAGAGGTGGATTTGCTGGATGTTCTATTTTACTATATATTATATTTGCAAATGTTATTTTGTTGGCTTGCTGCCATGTGTTGCTCATTTTTCCAAAATGTGTATATATACACAATACTGAAAGTGATTAAATTAGTTAGTAGAAGATTTATTTTTATATATACAAATGGAGGACTTTATATATAGTCCAACATTATAAAATAAGACAAATTAAACAAGAAGTATATACAAAGGGTAATAAGATTATGTAAGGAAAATAAGATTGGTGTTTACTTTCTCTATCGATGTGGGACATTATTATTTTACATATAACTATCTAAAAATATTTTCGAGCTTGTTCACGAGCTTTCGAGCCGAACTTAAGGAGGCTCAGGCTCGGCTCGTTAAGGTCTCGAGTCGATCCCGAACTCGAGTCGATCCCGAACTCGAGTCGATCCCGAACTCGAGTCGAGCCCTTTCGAGCCGAGCTTTGACCGAGCCGAGCTCGAATAGTTTGCGAGCCACCCTGGCTGATTAGCACCCCTAGCGTTGACATCTATCACACGCCTTAACAAAATGGTGAACATCCTTGAACAGAGAAGGCCAATAGAACCCGCATTGCAACACCTTTGCTACGGTTTTGGAAGTACTAGCATGGCCTCCACATGGCATATCATGGCAGTGAGACAAGATAGAGGTCACCTCCTCCTCCTGTACACAACGGCGGATGACCCCATCCGCACAAGACTTAAAGAGACAAGGATCATCCCAGAAATAGTGTTTGACATCATGAAAGAACTTCGTTGATATGATGAATAATCGGGAGGGGGAACTCCACTAGCAAGGAAGTTCACTATGTCAGCAAACCAAGGAGATTGACCAATTGTAGTAGAGAAAATACTAAACAACTGATCATCAGGGATGGAATCGTCGATTGGGAGATCATCTTTTTTGGCGTCCAATGTGAGACGGGAAATATGTTCAGCCACAACATTATCAGTTCCTTTCTTATCCTTGATCTCCATGTCAAACTCTTGGAGAAGCAATATCCAACGAATCAAACGGGGTTTGGCATCCTTCTTGCTTAATAGAAACTTTAGAGCCGCATGATCCATATGCACTATCACCTTCGATCCCACCAAATAAGACCGGAACTTCTCCACTGCAAACACAACGGCTAGCAACTCCTTTTTAGTGGTGGTGTAGTTCATCTGAGCACCATCTAAGGTTTTGCTAGCATAGTTAATGGCATGCATCATGCCATCACGTTTTTGCCCCAACACAGCACCCACATCATGGTCACTGGCATCGCACATTAACTCGAATGGAAGGTTGCAATCTGGAGGTTGAACAATAGGTGTTGAAATTAATGCATTCTTCAACATGTGGAAAGCTTCAAGACAAGCATCAGTAAACACAAATGGGGTATCTTTGGCTAGGAGCTCGGTCAAAGGCCTTGAGATCTTAGAGAAATCCTTGATAAAACGGCAGTAGAACCCCGCATGACCAAGGAAACTCCTCACCCCTTTTACATTGATCGGGGGTGGAAGCTTCTCTATGACTTCGACTTTTACTCTATCCACTTCGATACCCTTATCAGATACAACATGGCCCAAAACTACTCCCTCTTGCACCATGAAATGTCACTTCTCCCAATTGAGCATTAAGTGGACTTCTTGACACCTACGTAGCACTTTTTCAAGGTTTAGCAAACATGCATCAAAAGAAGTACCATAAACAGAGAAGTCATCCATGAAAACTTCCATAGAGTGTTCGATAAGCTCAGAAAAAATAGCTATCATGCATCGTTGAAAGGTTGCCAGAGCGTTACATAGTCTAAATGGCATCCTTCGATAAGTAAAGGTGCCATATGGACATGTAAATGTCGTCTTCTCTTGGTCACTTGGATGGACGGGGATTTGGAAAAAACCAGGAAATCCATCCAAGTAACAAAAGAATGAATGTTTTGCAAGACGCTCCAACAGTTGATCAATAAAGGGAAGAGGGTAGTGATCCTTACGTGTGGCGTTGTTCAACTTACGGTAGTCGATGCACATTCTCCATCCAGTGACAGTGCGAGTAGAGATGAGTTCACCTTTTTCATTCTTCACTACCGTCATGCCGCCCTTTTTGGGAACAACTTGAACCGGGCTTAATTACCCACTTACTATCGGACATAGGGTAGATAATGCCGGCCGTAAGAAGCTTCAAAACTTCTTTCTTCACAACTTCTTTCATATTAGGATTAAGGCGGCGCTGTGACTCAATAGATGAAGCATTTTCTTATTCTAGCAAAATTCTATGAGTACAAAAAGATGGACTTATCCCCTTAATATCATCAATAGTATACCCAATGACACTAATATGCTTGCGAATACGACATAACAACCGTTCAAGTTGAGAGTCATTGAGTGCACCATTAACAATAATGAGATAGGTTGAGTTTTCACCCACAAAAGCATACTTTAAATGAGAGGGGAGGGGTTTCAACTCTACCTCAGGAGGCTTAGAACACTCCTTAGTTATGGCTTCAACCTGTAGGACCTCGACTGAGGGGTTGTCGGGCTCACTAGCCGGTGCAGCATCTAACATCTTCTCATATGCCATAGTCTCTTCATCACAAGCTCCATTGCCGCTTAAGCACCGTTGAAGAGCATCATCATCCGTACTCTCCATAGGTGAATCTTCTTCCCATCTCTCAACAACATCAACCCGGTAACAAGTATCTCCCAAAGAAGGAGCATTTAAAGCTTTGTGTAGCTCAAATTCCACCTTGTCTTCACCCACATTGAGAGATAATTTACCGTTTTTCACATCAATCAAAGCTCCAGTAGTGGCAAGACACAGTCTACCCAGGATAATTGGAGTGTGGACATCTTCCCGCATCTCCATGACAAAGAAGTCACATGGAATAGTCAATTTGCCCACTTGGAGGAGTACATCCTCCAAGACACCGAAAGGATATCTGATAGAACTATCCGCTAGCTGTAGAGAGACGCGGGTAGGGCTAAGATCACCGAAGTTAAGCTTCTTGAAGATAGTATTAGGCATGAGGCTTACACTAGCTCCAAGATCACAAAGTGCCCTTTGAATAGTCACATTTCCAATGGAACATGGAATTGAGAAGCTTCCAGGATCACTCAACTTTGGAGGAAGCTTGTTAAGAAGAATAACACTACACTCTTGAGAGAGTTCCACTGTAGAGGCTTCATAAATTTTGTTCTTACCGGACAAGAGTTGCTTCAAGAACTTAGCATATGTAGGAATCTCAGAAATAGCCTCAAGGAACGGGATGTTAAGGTGCATACCTTTCAACAACTCAAGAAATTTCCCGTATTTCTTCTTAATTCGAGCCTTTGCCAAATGATGAGGGAAAGGAGCCGGCTCAACATAGACTCTAGAAGGCTTGGATGGTGCTTTCTCAACCTCTTCAATAGGGTCCTCCTTATCAACTACATCACCAACACTCTCAGAAGTGTCTCCCACAACCTTTGATGGTGTCACAGTTAGCTTGCTTGGTTCCTCTAAAGTCTTTCCACACCTCAAAGTAATTGCACTCACATTTTGGTGACCCTTTGGATTCGGTTCCGGCTGACTCGGAAATTGGGGTGGTGCCTTTGGAAGTTAAGTCACCTGTTGAGTCACATGAGACTTTTGTTGGGCTAGTTGTGCAATTTGAGTGTCAACTATCTTGTTGTGAGCATCCATTCTATCAAACTTCTTGTTAGTTTCCTCGGAAGTTGCAAAGAGTATTTCTAGCAAGGAATCAGTATATGATTTTTGGGGAGGTTGTTGAGAAGGTTGACCTTGTTGTTTCTGCTGGAACCCAGGAGGATTGGAATTGCGTGGTGCTTGAGGTTGATTGTTGCTCCAAGAGAAGTTCTCATGATTCCTCCAACCCGGATTGAAAGTGTTCGAGTAGGGGTTGTTTCGAGGTCGAGCATTACCATACACAACATTGGCTTGCTCTTACTCTACAAAACTCATGTCCCCAGAAGTGGAACTTGCATTATTCCCTTGGAAAAGCATTCATCTCGGCACTAGGATCAACTGATATATTCCTGATCTGTTGAGATATAGCATCAACCTTACTAGAGAGTGAAGTTAGTGCATCGACCTCATACTTGCCACCCTTCTTAGAAGTAGACCGATCACTAGACCAATGGTAACTGTTAGCAGCCATCTCCTCAAGCAAAGCCTTGGCTTCATCAGCTGTCTTACCCATGAGAGCACCACCGGCCGCAGCATCAATGGAGATTCAAACCTCATGAGTTAACCCATTATAGAATGTCTGGATAAGGAGCCATGTTGGGATCTCATGATGAGGACACTGCCTTTGTAGATCCTTGTACCTTTCCCAAGCTTCATAGAGTGATTCACCATCCAACTGAGTGAAGGATGTGATTGCATTGCATAATTTGGTCGTCTTCCTAGGAGGAAAGTACTTCTGACAAAAGGCAGTGGCTAGTGCAGTCCAAGTTGTGAACTTGTTCTCTTCATGACTCTTCAACCATTCTTTTGCTCTGTCCTGCAAGGAGTAAGGGAACAAGCGGAGGCGAAGAGCTTCATCGGAGGCCCCATTAATCTTCACAGTATCACATTTCTCGAGAAAAGCATTGATATGTTCATTTGGGTTCTCCATAGGACTGCCACTGAACTGATCTTGTTAAATGAAATGGATCAATTGGATCTTGATCTCAAAGTTGGTGGCCTCTACAGCAGGCCTGACAATGCTAGATGTAGATGTGACATCTGGCATATTATATTCGCGAAGAGGACGAGCCATTGGTTCTCTCCGAGTATTTTCCTGCTCTCTTCTTCTTCTCTCAGCGTTAAGTCTCCTAGTTGTGGCTTCTATCTCGGGATCAAAGACCACGTGATCTACAAATCGCGATTGCCTGCGCATTCGAAAACAACAACTGATGAAGAAGTTAGCAAGAAACAGAGTAACAGGTGTAATCTATTAAATCTATAATCAAAATAATTCTAATCCGTAGCCTCCCCGGCAACGGCACCAAAAAATTGTTAAGATTTTATTTTAATGCCGCAAGTGTACGGTGTCGTAGCACATACGGGTCGAACTCAGGGAGGTGCAAGATTAAACACTACTTGATTTTAGATTACAAAATAGTTACACAATCCAAAAATGAGGAATAATCTATAAACTAAAGGCTAAACTAATGACAAAATATGGCAAACTATATGAATATGATAATTAAAGCACTAAGATTAAGTATCACCACTACTATGAATTGATCAAACCATAACTCGCTTCCCAATTATTCAATTATAACTTAGGTGAGAATGACATTCCCTTATGACTTAGCAATAAAGCACAGTTGTGAACCGAAACTAAATCCCAAATTATTCATCAATACCTAAAGCTTACTTTCATGATAGCAAAAGGCCAAACTAACATGTATGTCTCCTATTTTCATGGCTTACATACACAATTAGATGCATCAAGAGCTAATATCAATTAAATCCCAATTCCAATTCTCGCCTATTTTCATAGGATAATTTAAATCAATGACAAGACGATCCGAATTAAGACTCAACTTTCGTTGATAAACTTAATTAATAAAAATTTAAAATTTAGCAAACAAACATATAATCCTAATCTCTACTCCAACTTTCGTTGATAATAAAAACTAGGGCTAAATTAAGATGAGAAATTGACTACAAATACAATCTTGTCAAACCCTAGGCATATAATTTAATAACATGGGAATTAGAGACAATTTACATGATCAATCCATAATAGGGCTCAACTTAATCTTAGATAGAAATACTATTCACTAATCATGGCAATAACAACTATAAGCATAATTGAATACATAATTAAATAGATCAAAGAGAAAAGAAAGAGTAAAACTTATTAAGATTGCCTGAATCGTAGAGGAATCCCAAAATACTTGATCAAAATAATCTTCAAACTCCAAGTTTTTGCATAGAAAACTGAAATTAGGGCTAGAACTCTAATAATAACGTGCATAAAACTAAATAGAAAATTACATCCACTATTTATATTTTTCGAAAACTCACTAAAAATAAAAGCGAGAAAATAACACAAGGGATAAACGCTTCCCGCGTCCACCGCGATCCGCGCTGAGTACCGCGAGTCGCGCCCCAGACCGCGAGTCGCGCCCCAGACCACGAGTCGCGGTAAGCTCTCGGCATTCCACCGCGAGCTGCTGCCACACCGCGACTCGTGGTAGAACCGATGACTCTTTTCCTTCCTTGGACTCTTCAAATACAGCTTCCAACCCAATCGGACCTTGTAGGAAGCCCAAATACTTCTATCTTGGACCTAACATTATATCCATGGTATCATTAAGCCTCCAAATGTGCCACAAATGCATGCTCCTCTCGTAATTTGACATTTCTCCTCAATTCCTATCAATTGGGCTCAAATCCACTAAAACCAATCCAAATAACAGCATAATATCCCTCAAAATGCGCCAAAATAAGAGTAAAATGCGGACTTAACATGTCCTAAGATTAGGATTGATGTAGTATCATGTATAGGGAACTATTTATAGTTCATATGTGATTTATATTCAAGTTGAATTACATGTTTTATGCCATTGTGTAAAGCATGTTGCCTATGTTGGTTGTATTATGTTTGTATGGATGATTGATGCAAGCATATGGGAATGGGAACTTTATTTTATTAATTCACATGAGGGATTAATAATTATGTTGTTATTGGATCATGAATTGGATCATGTTGTGTCCCTCTGGATTATTTTATTTACTTTTTTTTTTTGGTAAAATGTAAGAAATATATTACCAAGCATGAAAAGCCAACGAAATACATCCTAAAAAACAGTCCAGCTAAACAACAAAAACTTACAGGTAAGACACAACAGCAAGCCCAAAATCAAACAGCAAGAAAAAACAACAACCCACAATTAGCTAATTACATCTTCAAGAGATTGCAGCCAGATCTTATCTTCAGCAGGCCAAGTAACAGACATTCTGGCTTTGGCACGCCAACAAACATCATATTTGATTTTCTTCACAATCAGACTAGCACATGGAACAGCAGCATTCCACAACGATTGATTCCTCGCCCACCAAACATAGTACACAACAGCAGCCAAAGCAGTGTAGCATATTTTTTGCTTCTTCTTGCTACTATACCTTCTACCCCACCTCTTCCAACCAGTATAGAGAGACTCCACACCAGATTCTCTAATATTCAACCACTGCATCACCTGAGCACAAACTATCTTGCTGAAAGGACAACGAAAAAATAAGTGCACACAAGTTTCTTGACCCTGATTACACAGCAAGCAGTCACTAGTAGAACAAACTCCAGCAGCAAGTAATCTATTCCTTGTTCTAACTCTCCCAAGGGCAACAAGCCAAGCAATAAAAGCATGTTGAGGCACATTCATTTCATTCCAGACCCAATAATGCCATCCAACTTTATCATATGGACCTTTAATCCATTTATATCCTTCCCTGATTGTGTATTTGTGACCAGCATTAAGCCACCGATTTCTGTCATTATAACCAGCTTTATACACATCCTTAGCTTTGCAAATTCCTTTCCACACCCAACTTGCATTTGTAGGAGCTTTATATTCCCACCAATTGCACTCTTTAATATAAACATGATGAACCCATTTTATCCAGAGTAAATCTTCTTTGTTGGCAATCTGCCAAACATATTTGCCTACAGCTGCAATGTTCCAGGCAATACAATCACGAACACCCAGACCACCATTCTTCTTTGGCAGACAGACCCAACTCCAAGCAACCAAATGAGGTTTACTCAAAAACACTTTCCCCTCCCAAAGAAAAGATCTACAAATTTGTGTTATTCTATTCAACACATTCTTAGGCAGAAGAAAAATCTGAGCCCAATATGTGTGTAGACTGATCAATACAGAATTCACCAGCACTATTCCAGCAGCATATGACAGGTGTCTTGAACACCAAGACATAATTCTCTTCAAGATCTTATCAACTAGCAAGTCACAATCAGTTTTAGTGAGTCTTTTTGATGTTATAGGTACCCCCAAGTATCTAAAAGGGAATTCACCTTTCCTAAAACCAGTCAGTTGCAATATGCTATGCTGAATATCCTCTGTGACATTGCCAAAGTATATGGCAGTTTTTTCATTACTAGCCTCCAACCCTGAAGAATCAGCAAAAGCCTTCAAGGTTCTCTTTAAGAGCACAACAGAATGCACATCACCTTTACTGAAAAGCATCAAATCATCCGCAAAAATCAAGTGATGAAGATTCAGAGGGGCACATCTATAGTGAAAGCTGAATTCACTTCTTTTACTCATTTTCTGCATCAGTCTTGTAAAATATTCCATGGTAAGAACAAACAGAAGAGGGAAGATGGGATCCCCCTGCCTCAACCCTTTCTTGCCTTGGAAAAAACCACTTAACACACCATTAAAACTCAAAGAGAATGAGGGAGTAGTAATGCAAACCATGATCCAATTGACAAACTGCATCGGGAAATTCAGACCAATCAACAATTCTTTAATAAACTCCCAATTAAGGGAGTCATAAGCCTTCTTCAAGTCCACCTTAACAGTGCATCTTGCAGGCTGGTTTTTCCTCCTAAAATGCTTCAAAATATCATGACAGAGAAAAATATTATGGAAGATAACTCTCTCCTCAATAAATGCACTTTGTACTGAATTCACCATAGTAGGATGCACCCTCTTGAGCCTTGAACAAAGCTTTTTAGATATAACTTTGTATAAAACATTGCAACAAGCAATGGGACGAAATTGTGTGACATCCATTGGTTGTTCACACTTAGGAATTAAGCACAATGTTGTATCATTCACCTGCTTCAACAATCTTCCAGTCTGAAAAAAAACTAACACTGCTTCTACAATCTCCTGACCAAGACAATGCCATGATTATTGTTTGAAAAAATAGCTAGTGAAACATATGGACCAGGAGCACTTTCATTATCAATGTCAAACATTGCCTGTTTAACATCATCCCCATTAAAATTCATACATAACATATGTTTCTGTTCCTCATTTAACATAGCACCCTCCTGAATAATTGTATTACTCACCTTCCTTCTAACTGTTTGAGTAGTACCTAGAAGCCCCTGATAAAATTGAAGAAAAGCTGCCTCCAGATCATCCTGATTCTCCATCCAAACACCCTCCATGTTCTTCAATCTATGAATGTGATTATAAGCCCTCCTTTTCTTTAAGCAAGCATGAAAGTAGCTAGTATTGGCATCACCTCCTTTAAGCCAATTTTGTTTAACTTTTTGCTTTAAGAAACTCAGTCTGGCTTTGTTCTTCACTTCATACTCCTCTCTAACAGCTTTCTCTTCACTATGTAGATCTCTGTTACCTGGATCAATCTGAATCTGACCCTGAATTAGTTTCAACTTAGCCAGCACTTCATCAGCTGCCTGCTCAATATTAGAGAATTTTTTCTTATTCAACATTTTCAGCTCTCTTTTTAACCCTTTCAATTTATTCACAACTCTGAACATAGGAACCCCATGAACATTATTCTGTCATCCAACTTGAACAATATCATGAAATTCCTTAGCTTGCACCCACATATTGAAAAACCTAAAAGGTTTAGGTTTATCAATAACATTTCTAGTAAATTGTATCACACAAGGACTGCGATCAGAAACTGATTCAGGAAGAAATTCAGCAACAACATCAGGAAACATATCCTCCCACTCATCATTCACACAAACTCTATCTATTTTAGAGAACACTCTATCCTCTCCTTCCTGTTTATTTGACCATGTAAAAAATGGCCCTGTCATCACAGCGTCATGCCAACAACAGTCTCTTAAACACTGTCTAAACTCAAAAACTTCGTCAAGAGAGATAGCAGAACCAATCCTCTCATTCAAGTTTAGGACATTGTTGAAATCACCACCAATCAACCAAGCTCCATTAATACTACTTTTTAATTGTATTAATCCATTCCACAAATCTCTCCTCTCATCAGCATCATTTGCACCATAAACCATAGTAACAAAGAACCTCTTATCAGTAGCTCTATGATGAGCTAAAACATGAATAAATTAAGTTGTCACCTCAATTACATTCACATTAAACTTTGAAAGAAGCCACACCAACCAGATTCTACCTCCCCTGTGAAGATGATAATTAGTTGTGACACTCCAATTATCACACACTCTTGGGAACACTTTATTGAAATTACCAGCCTTAACTCTAGTCTCCAACAATCCTACTAACCCCAGAGAATGTTGGTTCAACAGCCACCTAACATCCCCATGTTTGTGAGGCCTATTTAAACCCCTCACATTCCAGAACCCAATATTATCCATCAGGGTCCTTTTCAATCTCCACACCCCTCTCTTCCCCAACACCACAAAGTGTAGTCTGTACTTCATTATGTTGTTCTCCTACCAAATTAACAGCCTGCTTCCCTTCATTTCCAGCAGCTTCAACTCCTGTGACCAGAACTGTTACCTCAGCAGATTTATAAACCTCTGAGGCCCTAGCACTTGCACCCAGAACCTCTACATCATCCTCCTCCCCTGTATGTTCTGGAATTGTTGCTAGAATCTTCAATGTATTATTACCTTCCACAGCCATCTCACCACCTGATTGGACAATTGATTGTTGCCCCTCCTTAGTATGCTCCTTAGCCACCCATTTCTTCTTTGGTTGAATTCCCCTTTGAGCAATCTCATAACGTTTCTGTCTACATTCTTCCTTTGTGTGTCCAATACCCTTACAATCTGCACAAGTAATTGGTTTACATTCGTATTGAACCAATTGCTTCTGCATCACTCCTTTTTCATTCACAAAGACAATCTCAGTTGGGAAGTCTTGATCATTTGACACCTCCACCAGAATTCTAGCATAAGCCTGAATATCTTTCTGAGCAGTTGCTTTATCTGTTCTAATAGGCTTCCCAATACATCCTACCAGCTTATTAAGCGTTCCTTGGCCCCAATATTTCAGAGGCAGCCTAGGTAGCTTCACCCAAGTTGGCACAATCTTAATATCCTCTGCATTCAAGTCTAGATCAGGGTGCCAATTTTTCACAATGACAGGTTTCCTGTCATACAGGATAGGTCCCTCTGCCAGTGCTTTATCCTTCTCATCCTTACTTCTAAATCTCACCATGAAAACACCATTTTCCATCATTGCCACCTTATGAACTCCAAATTTCCTCCAAACACGTCTAATGAAACCATCAATCATACGAAACGGAGGTTTAACACCTAAGATGTAACATACCACAGCAGATTCCCAATATTCAATTTCAGATTGAACATCTTCCATTGTAATAGAAACTACAGTCTCTCTAGCAGGTTCATTTAATTGATTAGGCAAAGATTTTGTTAAATCCAATCCTTCTTCATTCAAATTCTGAAATAATGAATGCCTCCAACTAGCTTGATGACTAGATTCAGGCATACCTGGGTTACTCGCCAATTGTTGCATCGGATATGGAGATGGATTAACAGGAACGTGCCTCGCTGGAGTTCGAATTGAAGCAATCCAACCCGCCGTTTTCTCCCTCGCTGCCAAGAAAGCTTCACGATCCTGATTCGAAATTGTATGATCAATCGATTCCACTGAATGAGATTCCTCGACCTCTTCTTCTTCAGTCGTCCAACTCAATGCCGGAACCTCTTGCATCTCATTGACATTCTTCATCATCTTCGCATCACCAGATTGAGGTTTCAAATTCTTCCCCTTCTGCTGAGCAACATTCTTCTGTTGATTCTGATTAACCTTCGCACCACCCTTCCCCTTCTTCACGCCTTTCGCCATAGCTTCAGATAAACTGAGAAATGAAGATTGAGAAAAATGGATATCAAAATGTCAAAAACTAGAGAGAAGAGGGAAATTCTCTCTCTAGACTCTCATCTAAGTAGTTTTAAGTGTTTATTTTATTTACTTTTTTATGAGGACCGTGAGCCTTTTTTGGTAAGTTGGTTATTCACCTATGAAAGGTTGGTTGATTGTTGACTTAGATCAACAAATAAATAATGGTTGGTTATGGAACTAATAATGGATTATTCTTGGATTGTTAAGTTGTTGATCACCTTATCTAATCCTAAGATAAAAATGGAAGTTTCATGTATCCTTGATGATTATGTTGGTTGTCTTACTTTGTGAGTCATAACTAATAAATAATTTATTAATCACTTAAAGTGGAAAGTGAATAGCAATAAACTTTAGACTTGTGCACATATGAAGTGTTGGACTAGTATGAGTTGGAGTACATGGTGGTAGCCCATGGCTTTTCTTGGGACCGGATTGATCACCGTGTCCTATTTTATTTAAATTAGTACCTCGATATCGTTGGTCATGGGAGTACGGAGTCGCGCCCGTATTTCGTCTTCTAAATTGAAGACTGGTTTGGTTTGGACAACTCTTTCCATTGCCTATTCAATCTAATTATAATTAATCTATTGATTTTGGGAGTTTAGTTCAGTATAGTCAATCTGTTATTTATTATATCATTGTTTATCATTAAGTTTATATATGTTTATTAGTATCATGTTAGGTTTTATATTTATTTAGTATGTAGTACTCACCTTTGTTGATTACGTGCTTTTCTGTATGTCGATCATGGATGTGCCTTATTGATCCTGTTATGACCCATTTGGTGAGTAGTCTCTCGGGATCAATAGAGCATCGACCATTTCAGGTCTGAAGATGATGCATCATGGGTTCGGGTTTCGTGGAGAGCTTGTGTTTAGCTTTAATACTTTATAGTTTTGTTTTAGTTATGGTTGACTTGTTGACTTTAGTTTGGTTGACTTTTGACTTTGGTTTTAGAAGTTGACTTATGGTTGACTAAGTTAGTAAGTTTTTAAAGTTATTTATTTATTTCCGCTGTAAAATTCTGAATAAGCCGATACGTTATCACACGGGCGATAATGCTTTGATAATTCTCTAAGTTTTATATTAAAAAGGTATTTTGGTAAATAGAGAATTGTCGGGGTGTTACAAATTCTCCCTGCCAAAGAGAGGTATTTAGCCTTCCAACTCGCTAACCTTTCTATCAATTTTTTCACACAAATGGCTAAAAGTTTCTTTCGTCGCATGACTAGTTAGAGTTGGCATACCTAAATACAACCCCAAATCCGATGTAGCAGACATTGCTAAGGCTGAAGAAATCTCCTCTTGGGCTCGATCGTCAACGTTCTTTGAAAAGTACACCCGAGATTTTGAAAGGCTCACTTTTTGCCCCGAGGCTTTACAAAATCAATCCAAGCACTCATATATGACATTTGCTGGTTCAACATTCGCCTCCGAAAATAGAATAATGTCGTCCGCAAAGAAAATATTTGATAGTAATGGACCATCTCTACTAGCTCGAATCAGTTTCCACCTATTAGCCACAATGGCTTCTTCAATAGTTTGATATAACCTCTCCATGCACATAACAAAGAGATAAGGAGATAATAGATCTCCTTATCGAATACCATGGCTAGGCTTGGACCTTTGTGAAGGCTCACCGTTACACAACACTTGAAGGGAAGCTGAAGTAACACATTCCATGATCAAATTAACTAGCAAGAGGGGGAGATTCATTTGGGTGAGAGTATCTCTAATAAAAGACCAACACAAACGATCATATGCTCTCTCGAAATCTATTTTGAGAGCCATAAAACCCTTTACACCGTGTTTCCTTTGCATAGTATGCATCACTTCTTGAACTATAACAATATTATCTGTTATTTGTCAACCCGGAATAAAACTGGCTTGAGTATTAGATATTAGCATTGGAAGGTAGGGCACATTGAATACAGTTGGTTCATCATCCGCCAAAAACAAATTGGTAAAATAAGAAACAATATGCTCCTTAATGTGTTCTTTGTTGTGCAGCCACTCATCTTCATTATTTTTTATAGCACCAATTTTATTCCTCCATCTTCGTATTATAGTACTAAGATGAAAGAAAGTCGTGTTGCGATCTCTATTCTTAATCCAATCAATTCTAGACTTTTGATACCACAAAGTTTCCTCCCTGTCAAGAATCTCATCAAGCTCATGTATTAGACAAGCTTCCAGTTTAATAAGACCCCTATTAACTCCAGTGGCAAGGATGTTTGAATGCTAGCTATTCTCGCAAGTAAGGATTTTTTTTTATGAAACATGTTTCCAAACGTCTCTTTGTTCCAATTTTGCAAGTCACCAGCAAGTTTAGTAAGAGCAGACATAAGTGGACATTCAGAGTCCCAATTGCTCCCCCACAAACTATTTAAAATTCTCATGTTTCAACCAAGTAGCTTGAAATTTAAATGGCTTATTAATGTTATGCAAAGGAATAAAACCATTTGGGGATATAAGGATGGGACAATGATTAGATCTTAGCATTATTAAATCAAAAACCCCACTCACCATTGCATAAAGCTCGATCAAGCCGAGCACTTTTTTGCGACTTTCCGGGGTGAGACCTCTCGACTATGTGTGATTTGCTCCTACAAATTCAACTTCAACCAGCTCCATGTCATGAATCCATTCATTGAACCTTGCAGAGCGTCTTATAGTTTCAGAGCATGCACTACTCAATCCATAGGGATACTTAGTATCACTAAAGTCCCCGGTTATGAGCCAAGGTTTGTTATGGGTTCTTGCAAATTCTTGAAGTTCTTGCCACAATTCATGACGCTTTAAGGGATCCGGGCTAGCATACACTGTTGTAAAGTACCATGGAACTGCTCATACTCTCTTTATGTCCATAGTAATGTGTTGCTCGTGTTTAATTATTGGTTCAACACTGACCAACTCCGGTTTCCAGTAAATCCAAATCCCACCTGAGAACCCATGGCATCTACATGAGTGTGACTCGTATAGCCCAATATGTTAGCAATAGATATAGATTGACTTCCCCCATGTGAGTCTCCACAAGAGCAATAACATTAGGTTTATGCATACGCAAAATTTCTTTCAACGTTGAGATGAAACTTCTACTCCCCGCAGCTTGGACATTCCATACCATGCAGGAAATAGCAAGATTTTCTGGAACAAAATTTGGGGTTTGTTCACTCATAGAAACAGGAATGTGAGAAAGAGTTGACATATATGCTTGACTAATGAGTCTAACAATGCGTTGTATTTCATTGAGGAGGAGTAAAGTCATTACTAACTCCTTGGGTGTCGATATTGGCTCCAGCCAAGAGTCGATTCTCACCTCCAGAACATGAGTCAGGGAGTCGGTTATGTAGAGGTAAGGTTTCTCCATCACATGGCTGATAAACAAGGTCTTCTCCGGGGGGATTGAAAGTTTGATGACATTGGATTGAAGCAGGGACATGGGACACATCATCGAGTTGGCTTAGGGTAGCTGATTGATTAAGTTCGTGATTGTTAGAGAGTGGTTCAGTGCATGAGGAGTTGGCTTGGCAAGAAAACTGTGTATTTTCTTTTCGTTTAAGGGACTTCTAGGTTAATTCTTGTGACAGGCTTTTGTATGGCATTTAGGTTTTTTTTTTCATTAAGGGCTTTGGGTTTCGTACTAGAATGTACTTTTTTCTTTTCTTGATAATTTTTAGTAGGATGTTTGGTTTCCTTGGACTTATGGAACATAGGAGATTGACTCCCTAAATTAAAGGTATCAAAATTAACATCCTGCTTTAATTGAGATTGTGAGTTCACGCCCAACTCCATAGTAGGGAAATAATTATCTTCCTCCAAAGTATTAGTATTTATCCCCTGATTTCCAGCTAATTCAAAAATATTGTTATCTTCTAGGATAGAGAATCTCGAACCCGTCCCTAATTTCTCGTTATTAAAATTTTTCTGTTTTGCCCCCTCCGCGTTAATTGCGTCTTGAATGAACGGAGCTGCTGCCTTCTCAGCCACCCTAGCACCACCTTGTTGCGGACTGGTTTCATGACTAACATCCAAAAACTAAAGTCTTCTCTTTCTACTGGTTTTTTGTTCACCGTGTTATTATAAACTGCGGAACTGATTGGGTTCTGTTCATTTAGATTAATCAATGAATCCTCAACCATGTCATCCTCTTGCTTACAATTTGATTCATTATTCCCCATTTTTCCACAATTGAAGCATATCATTTTGATCCCTTCCCATTTAACTTTCCATATTTTTCCTTTGAGCCAGAATTTAGACAAAAGAGGTTTGCTTAGATCAATTTCCACGCTTAGACGAGTGAATTAGCCTAGGGCTGGCAAAAGGTGACTCAATCCGACCCGACCCGAACCTAACCCGAAATAAGCGGGTTATGGTTGGGATTTTTGACCCATTTAAGTAACTGGGTTGACACGATTAACACATTTAATTAAACGGGTTAGGTTCAGGTTGACATTTCTGACCTAAATGACATGCTTTAACCTTATTGACTTATAAATATAGAAAATCCTCGGAAAAATATATTGGTAAATCTAAAATTTGGTTTAAAAAAGTAAAATATCATTAAAATAGGTCATAATTATTCTAAGAAACTCTAAACATGCATACTTTCAATAGTGAACTTGCTCATTTAGCTTTTGAACGAAAAAAAATTATTTCTCACTATAATAATAATTATGATTAAATGGGTTATACGAGTAACACGCTTATTAAATAGGTCGGGTCAGGGTTGAGTTTTTCAATCTGTTTACTAAATGGGTTAGGTTTGGGTTGAGGAATTCTTGACCCATTTATTATCGGCCTGAACCCGAACACGAACCCAACCTGATTGCCAGCCCTAAATTGGCCCCTCTTTGCTTGGGCTGTCGTCTTATCTACTCGGAGAACTTTGCCGATCTTTGAACCAATTTTCTTGAGAAAGTTTATGTCAAAATATTCAAATTACAAATTGGGAATCCTTCCCCAAGCTGTAAGCACTTTGATTGGATTTTCATCTGAGATTAAATTTGGTACCCACTTCCTTATGGTTAGATAATTATCATCAATCAACCATGGACCTTGAGTGAGGACAAAGTGAGAGCCTGCCTCATTGGTGAATCTTGCTATGTGGTATTATCAACCAATATCAGTTAGGGCTAGTTCACTCTCCCCCATTTTTTCTATAACCTGCGCATCAGACCCATGTATCCTATTTTACCATCAAACATCTTAATAATAATCAAAGAAGTTCGCCATGGCTTGCGCATTTGATTTTTCTCCTCCTTGGTGAGCAAGATTGCAAGGCAGCGCTCATCTTCAATATAATCATCTGGCATTGAATTATCATCTGATACCTCATCATCATCCTCCACTAGTATGAAATTATTGATAGTCGACGAGGTGACATTATTCCCCCTGACCATGTCATGAAATAAAGGAGGAACCTGATGATTTCTTGGTTGTAAATTCTCATGAGAGTTTGGATCTTTCATAGTCACATCCTGATTACCATGCTCCTATGACTCTATATTTTGATTTTCATCTAGCATAGGTTTCTCAAAGATCAAATGAGTGACTTTATGTTTAGGTTTCTTAATTGATCTCGTCAATTGATCATGTTCTTCAATTGATTGTGGATTCTCAACACTAGCTGTTGTTTGACTTGCCATGCTAGAGAGAAAAACGACTTTGGTTAAGAAGATATTAAGTAGAATACTTGAATTAATTTTTGTAAAATATGTAATGTTTATTAGGTGATGATAACAATCACAAGTTGAATTATGGATATGTGTAGACTATGATTAGAATATTAAATATTGTTTTCTGAGTCATAAGATATGGAGGTTCTAAACAGAATTGTATTTGGGATACTCTAAGAAGGTTATTCAAATATATTAAGGACAATTAGACTTAATTATTTTCAATAAGGTATGGTCCATTTATTTGGGGAATTAGATTTTGGGTATTAAGGTTTAAGAGATAATTAAAGGCCTAAAGGGTTTAGTGAGAATCATCAACAACTGAAAATTATAATGCACATATGAGAGGAAATAACCAAATTAACCTAAATTTCAAAACTAACCTCAACCATTCTCCTATATATATATATCCAAGAGGAGTCTCATTGTTTGTTTCAGATGATATCATCCAAACCACAAATGCCCATAACCTTTTTCTTCTCCTTTTACTTAAGCCACGCCACAATCATATCTGGCGAGTTCTGGCGAGCAGAACTTGCTCCATTTCCTTCTGATTTTTTTTGTGTGTTTTTGTTCAGGGATGTTGCTTGCATGCAAACTGATATTTGGGTTGTATAGCTTGTGATACATACTGAAAAGCTATTAATTCGAGCCAGATAGGAAGGATGATCAACAAAAATCAAGAAAAGAAATTAGTAGAGGTAACTGGTTTATGTCTGAAATTTCGGGTTAATTTAGCTACCTTTCTTTGAGGTTTTTCTTGAGATTAATGCTGTATGGGTATTTTTGTTTACGGTGATTGTTAATCCAGTAGGTGGAGTTGAACTTCAAGTGGAGGAAACTTAGGTTTTCATTCCAAAGATTAAGGTACACAAGAACCACCACCTCGATCTAATGTGATTTATAACTCGTCTTCTTGAAATTTTGCTTATAATATGAATATGATTCGAAATGAGTGCTTGCATGTGTTATAACCTAATTGCATGTATGATGGTTTTGTGATTTTAAGTAGTAATTAAATGGTTACTTGACAAGTTCCCACCATAGATTATGCGAAAAAATCGTTATAATACCAAATTCCGTTTACAAGAACTAGTCTTTGTATATTTATTTTTACTAGAGTTTTATGAAGAGATTTAATTGTTTATTTTTGTTTGATTTATATCTTTCACTACTGTAAATTCACGTTTCCTTTCTCCTAAGTTACGAGAATAAATTTTCTAAATTGATCAATGAACAACATCTCTCAATCTTCGTTAATGAAACTGTTATAATTTTTGCATAAGTATGACTTGTAAACTCTTGTAAAAAAATAAATCCTATGATAATACTACTATTTAAGCAGCAGCTAAGGTTTATAAAAATACTTGAACCTCATGTCTTATTTATCATTAGCTAAATATCCTTAATTACCCTAAAACGATTTTTTTTGGCATCTATTATTCTTGTTTTTAAAACCACTATTTCGTGAAGAACTTTCCTAAAACAATTTTTTTTTGTGCTTATAACATCTAAACCTTTATGAGGCAGTAAAAACTATAGTATTTATTTTCACTTTCAAATGTAAATTTAAGATAATAAGTGATAGTTTAAAGATGTTTTGAGAATCAATTATTATTAGTACTTTAAAACGATAAACAATTGTGAATTGTTCGTTTAAGTTTAAGATGGGGACTTGGCATGGCAATCAGAAGTCAAGAAAATAACTAAGTTTTTGTTCTTGTGTAGAAATATATGAGAAGATGATTTGAGTATATAAGTATGTGAAATGTACAGATTGTTTTTGTTAAAGTGAACTTCAACGAATACCATGTGTACGTTGCATAGTAATTAGTAGCTTAAGTACGACAGGCATATATAAATTTATGAAGCTTTGAATTTAGTACTCTAATTTCGTTCTTCTGCAGATTATATGGTTAAATACTTATTATTTGGTGCATTATATTTGATCATTTTGAGTTTTAGAAATCTTGTGAATTTGTAAGATAAAATTTCGTATATGATTTTGTGGGGAAGTAGCTGCATAAGCAATGACGAACAATACTTATGTATTGTTTATGGTAAGTTGTGTATTATATACTGTGGGGATCGTGACCTAAAAGTCTTGCAAGAAGAATAAGAAAAGGTGGGGAAATGTCCCTCAAAGGTCTGGAGACATGGCTTAATAGCCCCTTTCAATTTGTGTTCCTTCTGCAAGTTTGTGTGCCATTTTATGTTGAACTTGTGAATTGCTTTAGTATGGATTGTTAATTTCTTATATCATTGAAATGAATTTTGGAACGTGGCTCAAATGGGTTAAACGGTTCTTCTGAGAAAGTTTAAAGTAAGTCTAGATATATTTTCAGCTACCCTATTATTTTGAAAATGATGGAACTTCTATACCATCGTATGTTGATCTGTTTTGTTCTTTGAACCTGTCCCGGTGGGGATAGGCGCCTCTGTATTGCAAGATAACACAAAGTGAAGGTTGGTCCTTAGCTTCTTTTGAACCAACATGACTACTTGGGTATACTTACGTCGTGAATAAGTTACTTATGTTTAAGTATGAATTGTACTAATTAGGTAGTCTTAGTAAGTGAATTTTGTGTTTTGGTTTATAACCTTACTTAGTTTATGATGTAATACTTAGTTAACTTGTTTTTCTCCATTATACTTTTTTTTATAAAGGTAAGGAAAAAAAGCATTAAGAGACCCTCCACTCGAGGGGAACTCCTAATGCATCAGTTACAAGGATATTAGATAACATAGGAGCATTACAAAGATCTATAGAAAAAGAATTATCTACTAGGTGACCGACATTGGCCACCCAATCTGCTGCTCTATTGGCTTCTCGAAAAACATGGGCTATATGAAGGATGTGGATGTATGTGATGATTGGTTGAATTTACCAAGGAGCATTCCATAGCCCTTTGACTGCGTTGATCACAAGCTGATGGTCTCCTTCGACTTGGATGTTCCGTATATTGTGTTGGATGGCGAAAGAGATGCCGCGGTGGAGGGCGGTAGCTTCGGCGATGAAGACCGGGGCGTTACCGAGATGGTATGCCATTGCGTGAACTCCTTGACCAAGGTGGTCTCTAATGATGAACCCAGCAGCTGCGGATGCGTTTTTGACGGAGCCATCAAAGTTGAGTTTGAAGTAGTTTGGTGATGGAGGACTCCAAGCAACAAGGATGGAGGCATGAATGGGGGGAAGGGAAGGGGATATTGCTCCCTTGAGGGGAGATCCTTGAGAATGTAATTGATCAATAATGGTTCTCGTTTTCCATTGTAAGTGGTTAAACTTAGCTCTGTGCAACACCCTGGTAGGGTACCATGAATCACTAGAGAAGATAATTGTGTTACATTCTTTCCAAATGCTCCATAAGAGGAAAATGAACTTAGGCATAGATTTGTGGGATTTATAATGTTCTAGAGAGGAGAAAAGCGTAAATGGTTGGGCCGGGAAAGATAACTGAAGCCAATCTTTGGTTTAGGGGGATAGCCATAGCGAATTTGAATGTTGACATTGGACAAAAAGGTGGTCTATGGATTCAGCATGTTGGTTGCAAAGTAAGCATAAATCAGAAGGAATAATGTTACATGAGTGAAGAATGGAGCGCACTCCAATGCTATTGTGACATAACTGCCATAAGAAGATAAGTAGCTTTGGGGGGATGTCTATCCTCCAAATCCATCAAAAAGGCCATGGGGGATTTTCAGGGATGTTGTGGGCTAGACATGTTGCAGATTTAACCAAAAACTGGCCAGATGGGGTAGGACCCCAGACTGGGCAATCTTGCATGTCAGAGAGAGGCAGGGGGATACCCATGATTTTGGAGATAAGGTAATGGGGTAGATACTGTTGAAGAAGGTGAATATTACAAGTGCGGTCTTCGTTGATGAAGTTGGCCACTTTGAGATTAGGATCGATGCTCCAAAGGTTGACCTTAAGAGTCGTTGCGAGGTTGTCGTTAAGGGCCCAATTATCTATCCAAAAAAGAGTGTCTTTGTAACACCCCAGAATTTCAAAGCGGAAAAAGAAAGAAATAATAATAGTATTAATAGGACGATGGCGGAAACATCGTCTTCTGGGAATGTCACTATTACAAGAGGAGAGAGAGTGAGAGGGGAATTACCGACAATGCAGTAGTGGTGGTGGTGGTGGCGTCAAGGCGCGCTGAGAGAAGAGAAGAAGAAGGAGCTCAGGCAACGCTGAGAGAAGAGAAGAAGAAGTGTGCACCGGCGATGGGACGATGCTCCGGCGATGTGTCGGTGCTCCGGTGATGGCCGTTAGGGCAGTGCGAGTTAGTGTGAGGGAGAGGAGTGAGTGTGCGAGTGAGTGTGAGGGAGAGGGGTGAGTGTGCGAGGGAAATTTGCGAGTGAGTGCTACTGTGTGTTGCGCGCAAAACTCACAGGTTGAAATGGGCGGGATAGGAAGGGCTGCGCTTATCCTAGAAAACGCAGCCCTTCGTGTATGAAGGGCTGCGGTTTCTAGGCTAACCGCAGCCCTTCACATAAAGGGCTGCGGTTAGCCTTAAAGCCGCAGCCCTTCATACTGCATGAAGGGCTGCGGTTTTAAGTCTAACCGCAGCCCTTCACAAAAAGGGTTGCGGTTTCCTTGGAAACCGCAGCCCTTCATACAAGAAAGGCTGCGTTTTTAATAAAACGCAGCCCTTCTTGCGCATCCCTTCCTTTTTTTTCCCCTAGTGGATTCAGACATAGATTAATAAGAAAGGAAAGGATACAATCATGATAACAATAACATGCATCCAAAACCATAAAGCTCACAAGTGATACAAAAGATAAAATGAATAAAACATATCAAGAATACTTCAATAATAATAAAAACATAGATAAAAGAAGTTATTGAGTCAGAAACCGAACGCCAGTGAATCGCAATTCACTTCCTAAGGTTTGTCAGATCGCAATCTCCAAGTCAGTCTATGGGCTTACGTTCCCCACTACCTATGTCTAAGAAAGGCCAAACTCCCGATGCAGGGTAGAACACGCAGAACTCCCTGACCTCTCGGACGACAACAATTAACCTAGGTGTACCCCTAGTTTGCAAACCAGCTGGTTGGCATGTTCTTCACCGGGGACTACATCTATCCCACCGGATATTCTTATCTCAAAATAAAATCATAAATATCATCAAAGTATCATTCATCTCAAAAATATTCGTCAAAAGGGATGCCACCCAGCCTTATACCCATAATTCATCAAAAGTAATTCTTCAAAAATAATAACTTACAAACTTACAACAAATGTCTCCAACAATAAACACCTTGAACATCTCTAAGCATCAACAATGATATTAAATTATTTTTTACAGCACTAACAGTTCAATAAAAAATGCATCACCAATTAACTCCAAGGCTTATTAAATAAATAAATAGTACACAATTAATCATTTTTACATAAATCAAATATAAACATAATGATACACAATAATACTTACAGCAACCTACTAAACACCAGCATCCAAGAACATAAAAGATCACAAATAATTTCTGATTAACAAGCTCTTAAATAATTTAAAAGAATATCCTCAAATTCACAACAAAAACCCAATAATAATTATTAAACTAATAAGTACGATCAGTAAAATAACACAAAAATTATCATACGACCCTAATGGCTCTACTGACATGGTACATATTTTATTTATAATTTTCGGACTGTATAAGTATTTTTAAATGTTAATTTACAGAATACCTAATGAAGCCAATATAATAATTAAAAATAAAAATAAAAGCCCAAAAATTACCAAAAATTTACATAACATGCATAAACTCACGATAATACATAATATATAACGAAATGAATTTTCCAGCCTCCAAAAATAATTTTCACGATTAATATACTGACCGAAACGAAAATACAAAAATAGACAAATCAATTAAATAAATCGGTAAACAGTAGGAAAAAATTATTCTATGACATGAAATACATACTACACATACAACATGATCCACGATAAATAATTTCAGCAATTTTAACATTCGTTTAATAATTATTATGCAAATAAGCCAAAAACGCACAAAATAACAATTAAATCAAATAAATACTAAAAATCAGACGAAAATTATTTTTCTATATACAATATTTATACAGCATGCATCAAGTATATTCGTGTCAAATTTCATCAATGATTTCATTCAAAAAGTATTTTGAACAATTCCTAGCGTAATAATCTAATACCGAAAAATACTCTAATCTCTATCGTTCTAAGATAACTACTAGTTACCTGGAACGTCGGGAGGAGAGCTGAGTCTAAAGGGATTCAAAAAATATGCGAGCAAACCAATTCCTCCATGAACGATAATTGTAGCAACAAGTCACTAGGCGTTTTCTTCTTGAACGTTGAAAACTCTTATTTCGTGCTGTTCTGGTCCAACCATGATTTCTGGCGATTAAAACGGTTAGATCTCCAGATATGGTTAATTTCGTGAAGGTGTGACAGGAAAAATCGGGATGAACCTTTCTCTTCTTTTTCTCTTCCCTTCCTCTCTTTCTTTTCTTGAAAATGGCGTGGGTTAAATGAGAATGATACTGAATTTCTCTTATTAAAAATCAGAAGTTATTGGCAAGGAAAAACGAAGGGTTTAGGAGAATGTTAATGAGGGATTAAATGAGCGGTTACAAGATATTCAAAGGTTAGCTTAATAAGCACCAAAACTCTTCATCCTCCATTCCATAATTGCTGATTTTCGGCCAGCATGATACACCACACGTGATGCAACATTTCATCACCCAAGTCGGTCCAACAACGTTACAAAAACGCTACGCGACAAAACTGCATCCTAAACGCCTAAACAAATAACGAAACTAATATAACCTTTAAAATAAATAACTAACAACTTAAAATAAATATATATAAATATATCACAACATATAAATATATACACATTTTCACAACACGTTCCAAAATAATCTAAATAATAAATTATTTATTTTTACGAAAAATATCATTTTAATGTAAACAAACACCAAAAATAAAGGGTGAAAATTACGGGGTGTTACAATCACTCCCCCTTAAAAGAGTTTCGTCCTCGAAAATTCAAAACAACCAAGAGACAAAAGAAAATACTCTAGATAAAGAACATTAAGAAAACAGAAATCGATGGATTTTAGTTAAGAACTAAACAACTTTGCAGGTATAAAAATTTGATAACTCAAATAATATATATATTTTTATTTTGGAAGACCAAAAGAGTTGTACAGTAAAGAAGCACGGTAACAACAATCATTTTATAAAATGTGAAAGAACCAAAGACAAGTATTAGAAAGTTTAAGGTAAAAACTTTTGCACAATAAACTATAGGTAATTTTGTAAAAGAAGCAGGAATAAATATTTATGTAAAATTATAAAAGAACAAATCTGATCATACATAAATATTTTGAGAAAAGAAACGAAGAAGAAAAAGTTCGTAAATAGATAGTCAAACCAATTTAAATAGAGCTAACCACACGGCTTATACTCCACTTAAAGAGATAAGAACACTTTAATAAAGAGTAGCTAGTTGCTTTATTAAAGTAGCACTTACGAACACAAGTCATGACATATGTTATAAGAGCGTACGTCCTCCTAAACATATATATGAAATTTAAAGTTCACCAAAGCAATTGATAATTTTAAAATAAATTTTACAACGACGAAACACTAATAATTAATAGGCGATAAAGTAATAAATTATTAACAACAATTATCAAATTTGCCAAGTCGACACAAACGTGCATGGAACCACCCATTGCAATCTAGTATCAACAAAACAATATTTGAAAGCCTTCTTATTAAATCAACATTAAAGTTTACCGGAATCACCCAATATAAACTTAATATCAATTCAAAAAGAAAATTAAATCAAAATAGATAAAATGTGTCAACTTATCAAATTGACATACAAGTCAAAGGAATCACCCATTATGACTCAATATCAACTCAAACAAGTTTAAAATTTAGACTTATCAAATTGACATACAAGTCAAAGGAATCACCCATTATGACTTAATATCAACTCAAACAAGTTTAAAATTTAGACTGAGTATATAAATTTCGTTTTCAAAGAATATAAAACAGATCAGTCAAAATCAGAGAATTAAATAAGAAGTATTGAAAACAACCAAAATTTTGCTATGAAATGAGAAAGCACTAAATATTTAAACAAGAAACAACAAATAGTAAACAATATCCTTTCACGTATTTGAGTTCGAAAAATAATGCTAATAAGAAAAGTAAGTAAAGTAAAAGTTGTTGAGTGCTAACCTTTAAAACAAAATAGCTTGCGTCTATATTTCAATCTAACACCAAAACAACTCATTAAAGTACTTTTTTTTCAAAGACTACAAAACTTCTCACCATAATTAATGGCTAAACAAGGATTAGCATGAAAAATAAAAATATTAAAAGGAAAATATTTATAAATATAGATAGTCAAAGACGGTAAGAGAAATTTGAAGAATATCTTGAAAGACAATTTCAAAACCCCTTTCTTTTTCCAAACCATTATAAAACAATTGAAATTACACGTTTTTCAAAAGAGTATGTCAAAATATTCACAATAACAAAATTTGAATACCAAATTATAACTTTTATATAAGTATGAAATTTATTAAGATCAAAGATCTAAAATATAATTTGGAATATTAACTCAAACTAGAAAGTTTTGTAAAAATAATAAAACAGATACGTAGCACTCACATAAAAACAACACTTAATTGGAAAAGAACAGAAAATATATATATCGTCGCGCATAATAACATATACTATCAAGCAACCAGCAAATAAAATAAATGCAATGCAACACACATGACTATATTAAAATAAAATTAAAGCTTACTTTTTAAATTGCAAAACACAAAACAAATTAAACACACAACTAAACCAAGAAGGCTATAAATTACTTCGCTTTCGCTGCGCACTCTGATAAAAGAGAAAGTAAATTACATGTAAGAGGCCCTGCAAATAAGATTAACAAACTTGGTAGACTAATTCCACCAATAATACAAGTAACTATACATATAACATATGCTCCATAAGTATGAGAGCACACCACATTCCCATAAGGCTTCCCTTTACTTACTCTACCCATAACACTCTCATTATAGTGAAACAACTAAACTTAATTCTAAACAAATTTTATCCCCTATGGCTAACTAATAATTCAAAAGAATCATTAGAAACTCTTTTTCAGAGTTTAGGAGCGTTTTGCTCTGATACCAATTGTAACACCCTAGAATTTCAAAGCGGAAAAAGAAAGAAATAATAATAGTATTAATAGGACGATGGTGGAAACATCGTCTTCTGGGAATGTCACTATTACAAGAAATGCATTTAAATAACTAAGTGATAAACCAACATAAGTAAATAGTATAAATAATTTAAATTAATTAGAGTAATAACTAAAAGAGAAAATTGACTCTCAAACTATTTAAAAGTCTAGGCCTAAAACATCTAGCTTTTTAATGCTCACAACTCAACCCGAGCCCAAAACCAAAGAAGATTCCCATCAACATAACCTACAAAATATATAACAACAATCCACAATCAGTGGGGAGTAACTAGCAGTTCTCCCAAAACAAAAGAAATCAAAGTATGATTCAGACATAGATTAATAAGAAAGGAAAGCATACAATCATGATAACAATAACATGCATCCAAAACCATAAAGCTCACAAGTGATACAAAAGATAAAATGAATAAAACATCTCAAGAATACTTCAATAATAATAAAAACATAGATAAAATAAGTTATTGAGTCAGAAACTGAACGCCAGTGAATCGCAATTCACTTCCTAAGGTTTGTCAGATCGCAATCTTCTGGTCAGTCTATGGGCTTACGTTCCCCACTACCTGTGTCTAAGAATGGCCAAACTCCCGATGCAGGGTAGAACACGCATATTTCCCTGACCTCTCGGACGACAACAATTAACCCAGGTGTACCCCTAGTTCGCAAACCAGGTGGTTGACATGTTCTTCACCGGGGACTACATCTATCCCACCGGATATTCTTATCTCAAAATAAAATCATAAATATCATCAAAGTATCATTCATCTCAAAAATATTCGTCAAAAAGGATGCCACCCAGCCTTATACCCATAATTCATCAAAAGTAATTCTCAAAAATAATAACTTACAAACTTACAACAAATGTCTCCAACAATAAACACCTTGAACATCTCTAAGCATCACCAATGATATTAAATTAGTTTTTACAGCACTAACAGTTCAATAAAAAATGCATCACCAATTAACTCCAAGGCTTATTAAATAAATAAATAGTACACAATTAATCATTTTTACATAAATCAAACATAAACATAATGATACCCAATAATACTTACAGAAACCTACTAAACACCAGCATCCAAGAACATAAAAGATCACAAATAATCTATGATTAACAAGCTCTTAAATAATTTAAAAGAATATCCTCAAATTCACAACAAAAACCCAATAATAATTATTAAACTAATAAGTACGATCAGTAAAATAACACAAAAGTTATCATACGACCCTAATGGCTCTAATGACATGGTACAATTTTTATTTATAATTTTCGGACTTTGTAAGTATTTTTAAACGTTAATTTACAGAATACCTAATGAAGCCAATATAATAATTAAAAATAAAAATAAACGCCCAAAAATTACCAAAAAATTACATAACATGCATAAACTCACTTTAATACATAATATACAAATAAATAAATTTTTCGGCCTCCAGAAATAATTTTCACGATTTATATACTGACGGAAACGAAAATACAAAAATAGACAAATCAATTAAATAAACCAGTAAACAGTAGGAAAAAATTATTCTACGACATGAAATACATACTACACATACAACATGATCCGAAAAAAATAATTTCAGAAATTTTAACATTCGTTTAATAATTATTATGCAAATAAGCCAAAAAGGCACAAATAACAATTTAATCAAATAAATACTAAAAATCAGAAGAAAATTATTTTTCTATATAAAATATTCATACAGCATGCATCAAGTATATTCATGTCAAATTTCATCAATAATTTCATTCAAAAAGTATTTTGAACAATTCCTAGCGTAATAATCTAATACCGAAAAATACTCTAATCTCTATCGTTCTAAGATAACTACTAGTTACCTGGAACGTCGGGAGGAGAGCTGAGTCTAAAGGGATTCGAAAAATATGCGAGCAATCCGATTCCTCCATGAACGATAATTTTAGCAACAAGTCACTAGGCGTTTTCTTCTTGAACGTTGAAAACTCTTATTTCGTGCTGTTCTTGTCCGACCATGATATCTAGCGATTAAAAGATCGTATTCACAATCGCTCCGGTCAGAGTGAAGATCAAGATGTTACAAACGTGCTGTCCAAATTTGCGAATGATCCAACGGTTAGATCTCCAGATATGGTTAATTTCGTGAAGGTGTGACAGGAAAAACGGGATGAACCTTTCTCTTCTTTTTCTCTTCCCTTCCTCTCTTTCTTTTCTTGAAAATGGCGTGGGTTAAATGAGAATGATACTGAATTTCTGTTATTAAAAATCAGAAGTTATTGGCAAGGGAAAACGAAGGGTTTAGGAGAATGTTAATGAGGGATTAAATGAGCGGTTACAAGATATTCAAAGGTTAGCTTAATAAGCACCAAAACTCTTCATCCTCCATTCCATAATTGCTGATTTTCGGCCAGCATGATACGCCACACGTGATGCAACATTTCATCACCCAAGTCGGTCCAACAACGTTACAAAAACGCTACGCGACAAAACTGCATCCTAAACGCCTAAACAAATAACGAAACTAATATAACCTTAAATAAATATATATAAATATATCACAACATATAAATATATACACATTTTCACAACACGTTCCAAAATAATCTAAATAATAAATTATTTATTTTTACGAAAAATATCATTTTAATGTAAACAAACACCAAAAATAAAGGGTGAAAATTACGGGGTGTTACAGTCTTTCCCATTGCCAATTTTCCATCTAATACCTTTCCGGAGAATGTGACGTTGTGCTAAAATTTTCCTCCAAATAACAGAATCATTAGGGTTTGGGATGTATTCAAAGAACGTACTATGTTTGAGGTATTTCTCTTTCATAAGCTTAGATCAGAGACTATCCTTATTTGAAATTAGGTGCCAACCCAACTTGGCAAGAAAGGCTTGATTTAGAGGTTGTGTTTTTCGTAATCCGAGCCTCCCTAGACTTTTTGGTTGGCAAATTTTATTCTAGCTTATGAAAGGGATGCTGTTTTTATCTTTGTTTTGTCTCCAGAAAAATTGTCTATGGATTGTGTCAATTGTTTTACAAAGTTCAGTAGGCATGAGAGCTGAGGAGCAGGAGTAGGCAGGAAGAGCTTCAAGATTATATTGAATGAGAGTAAGTCGTCCTGCTTTAGATAGGAATCCTGATTCCCAATGTTGGATACGGTTTTGAGTTTTTTCTAAAATATGGAGGAAGTCTTTTTTTAGGGGTGAAAGGATGAGAATGGATCCCTAGGTAGCGACCTAAATGACCATGGGTGGTCATGTTAAAGTGGCTGGCAATTGAAGCTTTTTTAGAGTTTGGAACCTTACGGGAAAGGACGAGCGATGATTTGTGGAAATTGACAAGTTGGCCAGAGAGAGCATAGAAATCATCCAGAATTGATTTAAGCTTGTGACAAGCTGAGCACGTGGCTTTACAGATGACAAAACTGTCGTCAGCAAACATTAGACATGGTATTCTGGTGCCCCTGGGACACAATTTTATGCCCAGCCCAAAATTTGGTTTGGCACTTTCTATTGTAAGCTTTTGGATAAGGACATCCATACATATAATAAAGAGGTAGGGAGATAGAGGGCCCCCCCTGCTCCGAGGCCTTTTTGCGGCTTGAACCAATTAGTAGTTTCACCATTAACTTTGACCGAGTAGGATACATTTGTAACACATTCTTGGATCCATTTGATCCATTGATGTGGGAAACCAAGGGATTTAAGACATTGCCACATGAAATCCCATTCGATGCGGTCGTATGCATTTTCCGTATCGAGTTTGAGAGCACACCAGCCAACCTTAGATGCAGACTTTTGGAAAATATTCATAATTTCTTGAGCAATGAGGATGTTATCATGAATGGATCTATCAGGGGTGAAAGCATTTTGTAGTGGGCTGATATTGGTTTTAAGAATAGGCAAAGTTTTTGAACAAGGAGCTTTGAGATAGCTTTGTAAAGAGTGTTAATAAGGCTAATCGGCCAATAGTGGTTGGGAGTTTCCAGATTTAAATTCTTAGGGATGAGTGCGATAATTGTATGATTGAGAGATGAAGGGAGCTTCCCATGGTGGAAAAAACTTTGGATTGCCAAGCAAATATCATTTTCAATATAGGGCCAATAAGCTTGGACGAAGTGTGCGCCAAAACCGTCTGAGCCAGGGGCTTTATGAGGGTTCATGTCGAAGAATACTGCTTTGATTTCTTCAATAGAATATGGTGCAGTAAGGGCTGTACTATCTTCTTGGGAGACAATGGGTTTAACAAACTGAGATCTATATTGCGATTAGTGTTTGAGGATTGAAATCTTTCTTTGAAGGCATTGTGAAGTAACATCTTGAGTTCTTCTGGTGAATCAATCCAGACGTCTGTTTCGGAGCGAAGTCTATAGATAGAGGAGTTGGAGATTTTATTTTCATTTTGTTATGAAAGAATCTGGAGTTACGGTCTCCTTGTGTTAGCCAAGTTTTTCTTGAGTAATTCGCCCAGTATTTTTGACGGAAGACCAATAGTTTTTCTCTTTGAATGATTAGTCTGGAAAGGTGCCTTTGAAGGATAGGATTGAAAGGTTGGTCCCAGATTCTTTGTTCTTATTCTTTGATTTTGTCATCATTTTGGATGAGCTTGTTATTGGAATGACCTTAAGTGACCTTGGACCATTGTTTAAGGCGTTCCTTAATGCAACTTAGTTTATGCTGAATACGAAAGAAACGGGAACCCCATACAGGTTTTGACCATGTTTTGCGTACTATATCATGCGAAGTGTTGTTAAGAGACCAGTAATTCTGGAATCGGAAATGGCGGGTGATTTGGTTTATTTTATGCTTTGAATCATAAATTAGAGGGGCATGATCGGAAACTGTGAAATTACCATAATACTCTCTCTGTCCCACAATACTCTTTACACTTTCCTTTTTCATCTGTCCCAAAATACTCTTTACACTTCCATTTTTGGATATGAACCACTATTATTTTAATCCTTCTACCTTTTAACCATTGGCCCACACTCTCCTCCAAATAAAATAATATCACTCCTACTACCTACCAACTCAAACCATTGGCCCACACTCTCTCTCCACCAAATAAAATAATACTACTTTTACTACCTATTAACTTCTATCACATCTACTTTTTCAAGAAAATAACAATTGATAACCAAATAACAACTTATCATCTAAAACTACGTGTCCTGATAAGTGTCAAGAGTATTCTGGGACGGAGGGAGTAAGTAGTGCCATTTGGAAAAATTGAGTAGAATCCCTGGCAAGCGATGGCTCGGTCCAAACTTTCGTAGATTGTGTGATTATTTATCGCTTTTTTTTTCCAAGAGTAGGTGTTCTGAATGCAGGGAATATCAATTGCGTTAAGGCTAGAGAAGAGGGAAGGGAGCCTTACGAGTTGATTTGAGCGGAGTGGTCTGCCACCTTCTTTATCGTAAGGGGATAACATTTCGTTAGTCACCAATGGTAAGCCATGGGATGGACATTGGAGATAAGAAAGTTGTAAGGTACTCCCAAAATGCATCTTTATCATGCTCTTGAGCATGGCCATAGATACCAGAAATGAGCATAATTTTATTAAGCGGTTTATAATTGACTTGCAGATGGGCACATCGATTTGTAGAAGTCTAATTTATTAAGTCGAGTAACAGCTTAGATACTATCAGGCTTCTGTATCTTACTCCAAGGTGAGAAGTTGTATAAGTCTGAGTAACAACTTCTCTAATTAGTGGGATAATTTCATAATTAGTAGTGTCGAGTGTAAACTAATTAAGCTGCTAATTAGGCGGGCTGTTACATGAAGTCCCTTGCAATTAGGGGAAATTTTTGGCGCTCCCTCTTGTAAGGGGTACGACTCGATAATACAGGATCTTTGGGATTCGAGGTGATGTCAACACACACACACACACACACACACACACACACACACACACACACACACACACACACACACATAAATAGGGTCAGGATCCAGTGAGAATGGGTTCTTATGTGAGAACATATATCATATGTGAGAACAGATTTATGTTTAGAACATACACAACACTTTTTAGTACATATACAGTACTTTTTAAAACATACTTAAATTTTTATTTTTAGAACATATTCAACACTTTTTAGAACATATGCTATATTTTTATAACAATAACTTATAGAACATATGCTATGATTTTCAGAACATAAACACATCTTTTTACGTAAGAACCTAATCAACACATAGACATATATTTATATATACATGTTTTAAATTTTCAAGATTATGTCCTAAATTATTTCATGTATGTTCTAAAATATTTTAAGTGTGTTCTAAATTATTTCAAGTATATTCTACATTAT